>CABEEJ010002601.1:19622-33719 GCA_901482245.1 Timema douglasi | reverse complement strand
TAGGTCCTCCATTTCATCTCACAATCACCCTACCATTGCACATTAGCGTAAGTGCGTATAACCCGAACGGGTAGTAAGACGCGGTGCTAATAATAATAATAATAATAATAATAATAATAACATAGTTGTTGGAGGGAGTTTGTAAATAATATCATTGTAATAAATTTTTCAAAAAATTTAATGAATCAAGTCATAATAAATTCACTATTCTTTCGAAACGTTATTATTTATTGATTTGATTAACGGCAATCACGCACCGACCGCTCAAACTGTCTCTATCACGTTCTATCCTGAGGCTCCTCCCTCCACTCCCCCTCCACAACCAGCTCCTTGAGAGCTCTAGCTACATCGTCACTCCAGCTAGTTTTGGGTCACCACGCTAACACATTAGTCTAATTAACTCATTCGTGTCCATCCCTCCACACCAGTGTCGTCAAAAGCCAACTCGTGCGAAAACCAAAACGGTAGAGTAAAAACAAAAAAACAACCAAAAATTCAATTAGTGTTGTTGAGAATGCGGGATTTTCCGCGTCTCCAACCTCATAGTAGACATCAACATTGTAATACGGTACAACAGATGAGCGATGTAAAATGTCCAAATTAATTCACTGAAACGGATGCACTCGAGCTCTCAAGGACGTTAGTATCAAAAACATTTCCTAATGAGTTACAATAAAGTGATGCCAGTTCTCTTCTCGCGTACCGACTACAGCGTTTGGTGGTTGAATGTGTTACTAACAACGGGGTTCTCTTGTTTCTTTTAGAACATATATTGATACTTCAATATTATAATTAAAGTCCTTACGAATACATCCCTTCCCTGGTGATTTAACTATATGATATTTTTCAATAAAAATTTTACCTGATTTTTTTTTAAAGAAGATAATGCCCCCCTTTCTCATTCTTGGATAACAATGTACAATGACGTCGTCATGACAAATATGAAGACTGGGCAAACTCGAAGACAATACACTATCCCGAGGAGGGTTCGCATGCGCGGGTATTTAAACAAACTTTTAATAGCACTTTTCCCATAAACGCAACAAAAAAAAAGTGCAGATTACATCAAAAAATTCATCAAAAAATAGGTGACAGAATGTTTAAAGATAAACGTGGTGGTTTGCGACATTTCAAGTACACCTTGGATAACAGAAACAAAGTGAAAAAGTAAGTTGATTCAATTCCGAAATATGTGAGGCACTACATCAGAGCGAAGACCACAAAAGAATACCAAGAGTCCAGATCTAAATGTCAACAGACTTTTCAACGTGTTCAAAACGCAATGCTCCCATAGTCTCACGTAAATTACAAATTCTACAAAAAAAAAAAGTTTTCCACATTGAATTTCCATATCTTTCTTTCAAAGCACATCAAGCAGAGACACATGTAAAACCTGAGTGGGATAGTTTGGATGTTTTGTTCAATACCACCAAGGCTGACACAAAGGTAGAGGCAAAAAGAGAGAGAGAGAGAACTAACTGCATCATATGAAGTAACATTTGAACACTTGAAACTGGATAGCATAGTCAGTCTAGTATACCTAGTGATGAAACAAAGATCCTCATAATTGATTTGCAGCATGCCATTTTTATACGGCCATGTTAATGTTAACATACTTCGAGTCGACCGTACTACTCAAGGCAGCTTGCTTGGTTGCTATATTATTATTATTAGCACCACGTCTTACTACCCGTTAGGGCTATACGCACTTACGCTAATGTGTAATGGTGGGTGATTGTGAGATGAAATAGAGGACCTACAGTTTAACGTGGAATCCGAACCATCGGTGGAGGCCTGGCATTCCCCACATTCACAAGGTGTCTTGTCAGAGGTGAAGGAAGGGTTTGGTAATCAGATAAATCTGTGCCGAAACCGAGGATTGAACCCCGGTTGCCAGCATAGAAGTCTGACACCTTACCCCTAGACCGCCAGGTCACCCTTGGCTGCTATACCTTTGGGATACACGTGGTCAACTTGGATGACTGTTTTTATTAATCACCACGTTTTACTATCCTTTCGGGTTACACGCTTATGTACTAACTAAGCAAGGGATTAAGAATGCTATATTTAAAAGAAGTGTGCCCGAATTTGCGCTGAGGAAGAAAGTAAAACAATTTTAGAAAAAAAACATCAATACATTCGATCGAGATTCCCGTCATCGGTAGTTTAGTCTACTGAATGAAGTTTCGATGTGTGAAGGTGCACGAAGGTGAGTCGTAAAGAGGGGCAAATCAAATTGCATAATGTTTATTAAAAGCCTTAAATTCAAAATATCTTATTAATAACAATAATAATTATGTATTTATTCGGTACAATAATAGCACAGGACAATAAAAATCGCATGATATTATTGTACATGTATATTGTTAGTGTTAACTTGTGTAAGGAGATTGAGCAGATATTTTTTGTTGGTTGGTCATAGCTTCTTTGCCCGATACGAGGATATTGTATTGATTGAAAAATAAGTGTCATCAAATTCATTATTTTCGAACATGTCGAAAAGGTAATTGAAACTGCTAGAATAGCTCAGCCTTTTCGCGTTGTCAGAATATTTGAAGATTCCTTTTTAGATTTTGAAAAGGCTGTTTACCACAAAATTACACATTTCTAAAGCAGTGTAATTGTAGGTATCTTTACAGTATCTTGGGGAAGTAATGATGAAGCAAACTTTCGCTGAGATTCAGGAATGGAGTGAAGTTAATATTTTGGGAAAGGGGAAAACCATGTCATTTTACATATGTTCTTCTTGGGCTAGAGATAAAAAAATGAATTTTTGGAGGGAGGAAAAGATTTGAAGAAAATAGAGTACATCGATAGAAAATTCTATCAATTTTACATTACATTGTTCATTAGTTATTATTAATACGGTATTTGTGTTGCTTTATTATCAATTCTCTTATTTCAACTGTATAATAACTATTATTATTTGAAAGGCTTATAAAAATAAATACCATGGGACTTATACCCTTTTTGGCATACCTTATGGACTTAAGCTGTTTACTTTCACAGGATACTTACGATTTTTGTATTGCAAGATAAAGTATGAACTACTGAATAGTATTATGGCTTAGGCTTTTTTCATAAATATTATAATGCAGTAAAATACTAACTTTAAGAATTTCTTATTTGTCCTCGAAAACAAGAGGTTCTTTTTGATTTGATATTATTTTTGACACGTATATCCTTTTGACTTTTTACTCTACACGTATCCTTCGATAGGCCTATAACATCCTACTTTAGAGGCCGCATTATGTTCGCCTAGGTAGCTCAGATATTTCCAATAAGATGTTGCGCCGAAGTTAAATATTGTTAAAACTTTTAATATTGCAAGAGTTTGGTGTTTTGTAGATTGACTACACAACTATTTTTTATAACCCTACTTATATAGACTTGTAAAAATATTTTAAGAGTTTAATCTCCAGATCTGCAAATTACCAAAAATCCACATATACCGGTTGTTCATCAAATACCTAAATGCCCGAAAGGGTGACCTGGCGGTCTAGGGGTAAGGTGCCGGACTTCTGTGTTGGAGGTCCGGGGTTCAATCCTCAGTCCCGGCACAGATTTATCTGATTACCAAACCCTTCCTTCACCTCTGACAAGACGTGTATTAATCACAACTTGTGAATGTATGGAATGCCAGGCCTCCACCGTGGTTTGGATCCCACGTTAAACTGAAGGTCCTCCATTTCATCTCACAATCACCCTGCCAACACACATTAGCGTATAACCCGAACATGTAGTAAGACGTGGTGCTAATAATAATAATGATAAATCCCCGAAAAACGAAAATTAAGTGGTAAAGTAGAACTAGAATGGATCTGTGTGATTCAAATGATGTAATTTAAAAGAAGGGTGACCACACGGATTGTATTGCCATTTGTATTTCCCTCCTACCCTGTTTGTTCTCCTACTGCCGGTTAGCTCCACCCAGGAACGTTTTAAATCAACGTGGGTTTCTATCGTTTATGAATCTCTGCTCGACTATTCTGTCGCTGCAAGTCCAGCCCGACCAGAATAAATTCCAGCGGCCACTCGACTGAAAGGCGACACCTCCCCACGTTCCCGGCGGTTTGTGGAGGAATGTTGCTACCCTCACGCGGGCCGGTCTCTCTAACACCCGGAGCGGCTGTTATTGTTTCCATAACGTTTACTGCGTGCGCTTTATTTTGTGGACCAAAGACTAATGCAATTTCGAGACCGTATTATTTATTGTGTTCTGTTTTGACCAGCTGGTGTGGTTTTATCCAAATGTTCCGGGACACGTGGCTCGTGCGCTCTTGTTATATATATTTATTTTTACACTGCTTTTTTTGCCGACCTTCCGGGATATGCTTGAATGTCCACTATTAAAGGTAACAGTAAGGAAGGTTGAATTAAAAGAAAATGTAGCTGCTTGGCTCGAATCCCGGGTGGATGTGCAGATATATTTTCTTAAATGGTTTTCCAACCCTCATGCAAAATGCAAATAGGCCTACATTTTCTTATCCCAACCACATCAGCGCAATTAAACGTTGATGGCCTGAACGAGTATTAAGATGCGGTAAAAAATATAGGTGACAGTTTTTGAACACATAGCTTTCCTTAGAATCTTTGAGCATGTAATAATAATAACAATACAAAACTTTGATATAAAACATAACTATATGCCTACATATAAAGATGGGCAGCGGTCTGACCCTTTAGCTCAGTCGAGTAGCGTGTCTCCCTATTTAGCTAAGGTTCCCGGGTTTGATGTCCGGTATGACCTCAAAATTTATCTTTATCAAAATTTGGGTTTCTTCAAAACACAGTGATGAATTAACGGACGGAGGCTGGATGTTGTGTATAATCTATATTTATGTTAATTTATAGGTAATGTGATGATATCATCAGTCGGTTCAAGTGCACGTTATTTATCTTAACTAGACTTGACTTTTTTTTTTAGCACCGCGTCTTACTAGGCCTACCTGTTCAGGTTATACGCCTATGCACTAATTACTTTAATGAGCTAGGGATTATAAATGCTTAATTTAGAGTAAGTGCGTCCGCATTTGCGTGGAGTTAGAGTGGAAAACCACCCTCAGTGCACCCGACCGGTATCGAACCCCAATATTCCCGTCTTTGGCAGTCTAGTCCAATACGAGATTAGCGCGTTAGACTACGCGGTCCCCGAAGCGGTTAATGACGTATTAACACACGAGGTTTAGAGCTTATAACTTTTCTCTCTGTCAGATAAGTGTCTTCTTATGAAAAGTAGGTTGTAGAAATGTGCCATCAACCAAGGTTGTTCTCATATCGACCCATCTGTCGTCAGATACGTGTTGTTGGTCGGCGCGGTTTAATCGCTCTCAACAAACAAGACTTGCCGGTAATTACAAACTGTGCCTCTAACTCCACGTGCCAATTAGCGTTGGTCCACGTACAATCTCACCGTCGTTTCTCAACAGCCCCGTCAGAGTATTTCCGTCCAGTCGAACCCGGTCATCTGTTCCCACGATTATAGGTGAGGGGTAGGGAGGGGAGTTGTCCATCGAGACAATTACTACAGTATCTCTTCGATTTAAATACACACTTTTTTCCCCGATTTAAATATCTTTAAAAGCGTCTTAGAATCGATGGTGCATAAGAATCGATTTTTTTTATACCAACGCTCTCGATGGCTCGATGGGATAGTAAAGATAATTATGGCTCAGAAGAATCAAACTCTGAATGTGAAGTAGACTCTGATATTGCTTCAGATGCAGATAGCGACAGCTCAGAAGAATCAGACCGATAATGATTCAGAAGGAAGTGATGAATAATATACCAACTTTAAATAAGGTATTATTGTCAGTAAATTTAATTCTGTAGTAGAAGGTGGTCTAGGGGTAAGGTGCCAGACTTCTGTGCTGGGGTCCGGGGTTTAATCCTCGCTCCCGGCACAGATTTATCTGACTACCAAACCCTTCCTTCACCTCTGACAAGACATGTATTAATCACAACTTGTGAATGTGTGGAATGCCAGGCCTCCATCGTGGTTCGGATTCCACGTTAAACAGTAGGTCCTCTATTTCATCTCACAGTCACTCTACCACTACACTAGCGTAAGTGCGTATAACCCAAACGGTTAGTAAGACGTGGTGCTAATAATAATTATGTAGTAAAAATATGTATTCTAATATATATAGTATATTATCGTTTAATTTGTATTTATTTTATTAAAATTGAAGTTTTTTTCTGTTGGTCCTACTGAAAGATTAAGGTGCATCTTATAATCGAAGAAATACAGTGTCACTACCTACCTATTTATGGTTTATATGTTATGGGTTTTTTTCAATTACCTTTTATGTTCTACGCAAATATGGCAATTACTCTAATGGCGTAGGGATGAGGAAGGAATCATTTTAGGAGGTAATCTATCCGTATTTGCGTGGAAGGAGAGGGGAGAAACAATTTAGGAAGAACCACCCTCAGTAGACCCGACTGGGATTCGAGACCCAATTTCCCTGTCCTATACCTACCTGTAGTATAACTTCATTCCCAGTTTGACACCTTAAACCATGTGAGCACCGGAACGGAATCTAGCTAGAACCGCAAAAAATTTAATATAGTTGTCATTTTATAAAACCAAATTGCAATATTTTAACATTTTCTCCATAGTTTGTAACCCGACATAGTTCTGTGTGTCCTCCACGAGTTTGTCATAATTTGTTTGTAGTACGAAATATCATGTTTGGTGAAGTAACACTTGAAACATGCGCGTACAGAAACAAGTCAAAGTAAATAAAATAACACGTTCCGTTGTTTCAGTAACAAGGTCGTAAGTGGTGAGGTCAATGGACCCTCAAATGTTAGTTTTGGCACTGCGTATTACTACCCATCCGGGCTATATACACTTTTAATTACAATGAAGGGGTAGGGATGGGGGAGTATCGAATTTGCAGGAAATTTTCCAGCATTTACGTCTAGAAAGTGTGAGAAAACATTTAGAAAAAAACAATCCCCGGTAAACCCGGTCTGGATTCAAACCCCTACATCTCCTTCATAGGCAAATCAGACATTTCTTAGTTTTCTTTCCCCCCTTTCGTATTTACATGACAAAGGGTGGTTGCAGGTGAAGTGTGAAAGGGAGTATGTTAACAGGACACAGTAGTAGTCCCAGAAAACGACACAGTCAATTGTATTTCAAGCCGTGGGACCTCACAAGAATTGATACTTTCTCGTTGACCCGGGCGCCTGCCTTACGGAGTATGGAAGAAAACGCTGGGTGAGGTCAGTATTTCTGAATTTTTATAGTATTTTTTACACAATAAACAAAATATTACTTCATTAGATGCTTTTAGTATTTAATCTATCCGTTTAACCTTTAATTTTCGTCATCCTGAAATGTTATAACTTTTCCCTTAATTTACAAAGTTTATCACCCAATGCCACTTTATTCATGACAAATATTCAAGAACTGTTGATATTACTTTGTGTAAAAAATTTAACTTGAAGTATATACTGATGCACGTTAAAAAAATATTTGAAAACAAAAATTGCTATAAAAACTGCAAACTCACGTTTCCTTACATTCCACCTTAATAAGTCACACTAACCCAAATTAAATTGATGAAAGGTATGGGTAACCATTATCATGTACGACTCAGCTACATAAACTTTTAAGGTAAATTTTAATTTCTAGGTTCCTCTAATAGCTAGTTAGGTTTAGATGTGAACGCTGAAAAAAACAAATATATGATCACACAGAGAGCACAGATTGTGGACGATAATTTAGAGATTACTGCGAACAATACTGTATATCATTTGACGTTGTTAATGAGTTTAAACATTTATGGACCCGTTTAACTAGCAGTAACGATATTATATTGGATATTATGAAAACATTACAATAAGAACTGTATGATATTACTCGGTCATTAAGTTATTGACATCTTATAAGCTATACTCATCACAATACATTGTGAGTGTGGTCACGTCTCGTAGATTACGTTGGGCAGGACATGCAACGCGAATGGGAGAATCTAGAACCGTGTTCAGGGTACTGACTAGCGAACCCATTGGGAAGACCTAGACACAGATGGGAGGATAACATTAGAAATTATCTTAAACAGATAGGGTGTAATTAATGTGGTGAACTGGATATAACTAGCTCAGGATAGGGATAGGTGGCGTATTGTAAGCGTGGCAATGAACTTACGAGTTCCTAATGTCATAGAGTAATTAAGGTTCCTCCAATACCTTTATGGCCTCTAAATGATTCAACAACAACAAAACTATAATTTTATGTTTTATACCTTTTAATTGCTCAGGATAGTATAAAAATGCCAGAAGAAAAAAATATTCGTCAGAATGAATCTTAAATTTAATGGAAATTATATATTATATAGTCAGAACCAATAGTCAGACTAACATTGTTATTGATCTCAAGGCAATAGTTTTGTAAATCAAAATTGATTGTAAATATAATGATTACGTCTTGGTTAATTTTATCTATCTTCCATTATGTATTATACATAGTAAGAAGACACTGGTAGTATTGCTAAACTAAAAATGTATTTTTCTTTCGGCTTAATCTGAAAACATTTTATTACATAATTAATATTATTTTATTGGTGTTTTTACTATCTATAAAAGTTGACAGCTGTGGAATACATGACTTAGCGTGTGAATGATTATATGAAATATGTTTTACTAACTTTTGAAACTGACTAATAATGTATTATTTACCTTGTTCTTAATTAAATCAATTAATACTTAAAAAAAGTGTATATATAGTACAACTCTACACATTTATAAACACTGATCCAACTGAACAAAATTAAATCTCACGGAGCTTGCTTGGTCACAAGCCTGTATCAATATAACAAAAGAGGTCTGGGGGATGACTTAACAGAAATTGTTTAGTCACTTTTAGTTTAAAAATCAAAGTTCCAAATAACATCGCAACCCGCTTCGGTGGCTGCATGGTTTAAGGCGCTACTCTCACAATACTAAGACAGATTGGGACTCTATCCCGGTCCTAAAAAATGTCTACCCTCCCTCCACGCAAATACAGGTACACTTTCTCTAAAAGTTATAGTTCAAGTCTACTATTAAAAAAACTCGTGCTTCTCTCCTACTTTTGTGAACAAGCTCATTATTATAATTATGTTGTGATCAGGATATTTTGCTCTTGAAAGTTGTTTTAATATCACTGAAAGATATTTATCAAGCAAAGTAATCTGGGTGATTAAGTATGATAAATCTGCATACCGGTACTGTAGGATATTGCTTTCACTGATAGCGCTTGATCAACGGTCTGTGTGATGTTAATCTCCCCCTTTCGAAGTAGTCTATAAAGATGATTTCCACCGAAAACACGGAAGAATCGGGGTATAAATAGATGGCTGGAATGGGGATCCGTAGGAAGCATCTCGTGACTATTTAGGTTATTTGAATACGGCATGAAAACCGTTAAAGATATTCAAGATAACTCAATGACTATTAAACATCTGGTAGATGCTTTCCAAAAAGTTACTACCACTTATATTTATCATTGGAAATCTGTTAAATGCGATCTAAAATTGAATAAAATGCATATTTTCTAACATGTTCACTAATTACAGGGCACGAAGACCTCGAATGGTGGTAAGGTCACAGAGGCAGTAGGCCTTAACACTTCCGAAGGACTTTGTGGTTCGAATTCAGTCGGGGTGGATTTTTTTTCATCTTTCATACCAATTATATCAGCTGAAATACGATTATAAAGATTTGTAATTCACTGATTAACAATTGGAATACAAATGATAACAATTGAAATACAATGATTAACGCCTGAGATGCTGTGATCAACAATTGGTATATAATGCTTGGTAATTGGAATGTAACGACCAAAGATTGGGATGCAATGATCAACTATTTGAACAATAAACATAATCAACAATTTGAATAAAAAGAGCAACAGTTGGACATCACGCGGAATTCAAAAGTAATAATTACCGTGTTGCTCGTTTCGCCTCAAGAATGGCAAACATTGTGCAATTAGTACGTGGCCTTCATTTCTTAATCGCAACCTTTTTCTTTCAGTTTAAATTAAGGTGTCTAGAAGCAAGGCCGTAGCCAGGTGGGGATTTTGGGGGTTCAAACCCCCCGCGAAATTTTATGAACAAAATATATATGGCGTTATTTATGGTTCAAACAATATCAACATTAAGATACAAGTACAAATTAGGGGGCTGTGTTACCATAAAAAGCACTTCAGATAGCTTCTAGAGGTGCTTAATATTTAGAAATTGTCCAAGCCTTCGATAGCTAAGGGGTTATTTTACCACGAAAAAAAAAACACTTCAGAGAGTTTCTAGAACTGTTTATCATTTAGAATTTTTTCTCGCTTCCAGCAATTGGGGGATGTACCCCTTCTAACCCCCCTCCCCCCCGAAATTATTGGCTGACTACGGCCTTGTCTAGAAGTGTGTCTTGGAGAAGACGACGCGTTTAATTTTGGAGGACTTTATCGACTCTGGTTTGTAGAAACGATTTACAACAGTTTATCCATTCATTTATTTTTCCATTGTTGTGCATGACACAAAATTAACATTTGATTAAATATTAAATATGAGTAATAATTGTGTATTCATTAAATACGTTTACATTCTTTAAATTGAAGCCTTATTGAAGGGCGAATCAACATTTATCGTTTGAAACAAACTTGCTGGAAATCAAAGCATTATTGACAAGCTTTTTTTTACACATCTCTACAACAGCTTGACATCACCTACCAACCTTTAGAATCATCTGTACTATCACTCGGTACTACCTGCAACATTTGACACTACAACAGTCGGAAGCCTTTCGACACTCGACATAGTATGAAGACCAATATTGCCCGCTAATATTTAAAAAAAAAGTGATAAAATTGATTTAATTTTCATCGAGTTTTTCTAATTCTTTTTTGAAACGACTCTTGGCAAATAAAATAAAAATGCATTTAAGTTTTAATAATTTAAGTAAACACATGCTGCCTTTTACAAGATAAATACTATTGCAAATTATTATTCTACCAATTCAAATCAATTAAAAGAAAAAAAAACTTATTGAACCTACTTGAAAAGAGCAGTAGAACCACTAATGCAAAACTAATTTTTCATTTACTTGCATTGATTTTAGACTACTTTTAAAATCAATAAAACAATAAATACACACTAAAAAATATTATTTTTTATTGAGCTGGTAAACAAATAAGAGTAAGTTTAAAAACCAATACTCGAATATTTCAGCCGCCAGATTCATTCTGAAAAAAAAGAGCTGGATTTAGCATGAAAAAAGTTAAGTTTACGACACTGAAGAAGACACGATGTTGCACCGGTTTGCAACCAAACGTGGACGGAGACCATCATTATTACTGTCCTAGGGGCTATAAAAACAATAATAACACATTTATTACGTTTTATACTATGATCATTAGAGCTACCACACATACAACAATGGCGTATAGCATTCAAACTACCAGTTAACGGTAGAACCTCGAAATATATAAACACCCTCAGTTAATATTGCGTCTTATTCAATAGTAGCCTACTATTGCCAACCAAACAAAAGACCTGGCCTGTCTGAGCGCTGAGGAAAAAAACGAAACAAAATGATTGTTCTGTGTTGAATTGAAGCGTCATTATGACGGCTTATAGATGGATTGAACTAGCTTACGCCTCTTCATGACGCTACGTTGCTTACGTGGAGCTTTCTAAGCGGGTTGTATCTTTACTTGACGCACACAAGTATTCTAAGCACTATCACACTTAGACACTAATGTACGAAATGGAAAGATAGAAGAAAATGAGCAGTTCACCCTGCGAGACCTCTAATTCCTATAATTATAACACTTACCCTCTTCCTCTGAATAGTTTACACAGTTACTACACTACTTGCGCTTTGAAAACTTTGATTACCTTTTTAATTCTTTCTACTTTAGATATACATACTATGCTTCCACGGATTGTTTTAATTTACAACCCGCCTCGGTGGCGTAGTTAGCCAACGCGCTAGTCGTGTTGAGCTCGGCTGCTGAGGACGGGGAGATCGATGTTCGAATCACGGTCGGGTAAACTGGGGGTGGTTTTTCATAAATGGGTTTTCACTCTTCCTCCACGCAAATGCGGGTTCACTTCCTCTAAATTCAACCTTCCAACTTCCTAAATCATTAGCATAATTAGTACTTAAGCGTATAACCCGAACGGGTAGTAAGATGCGGTGCTAAATAAATTTCATTTACTTCCATGCAGTAAGACTCCTAGAGGTCATTTTCGTGACTAAGTTTAAATTTTAGACGATTTACAATAAATTATTTACATGAAAAATTACTTCATGACAAAAATAATAATTTTGTGAAACTGTATGGACTATTTTTAGAATGTATATTACTCAATATGAAAAATATTGGTATGTTTGAATACAAAGTCCAAAAAAAAATTTTTATTTTATTTTATGTGAAATTGCAGACTTTTGATATAGTGAGTATGTGTAGATTTGTTAACAATTAGAATAAATTAATAATTTAAAAATTACACACCACTTATAAGATATCAGAAAATTATTAAAAATGTGAGTCAAGGTCACATACATGACTAACAATTAAAAATACACACGAAAAGGCACAACACTTTAAATAACACAAATTAAACTATGTAGCTAGAAAATTAACAATGGACTAGAGGTCTAATGCTTGGCTGTATAAAATTAGAAAGAAATATTGAAACAAATTGAAAATATTTTAACGTTTGATTATATTAAATTTATTGGTGAAGAAATGTTGAGTTAGAATTCAATTATCAATTTATATATTTCTTATTTGGATAATTCCCTTGCTCCTTTGTAAGCTGCGTATAGACAGCCTTGAAAAACATTCATTGATTAAAGATTCGAACCTCGAGCCACTCGCTATCGGCAGTCTAGTCTCCTGTGATAATAGCACCTTAGACCATGTGGTCACCGAAGCGGATATCCGATTCAGTGGCCGAAATAGTCTAAGGTAAAGACCGGCAACTTTTTTTTTTATTTGGTGGGGCGTATTAGTTTAAAAAAATGGTGGGCTGGTTTGGAAAAAGTCTCTGGCAAAAAAATAACTTTATTTCTCTCTAATTGTACTAAGTTATTAGTGTTTCTATTAACGCACTTGTTTGTCGCTAGATCTTTTGCGGGCCAGATAACATCATTCAGTAGATCGACCGATGATCTAAGGCGTCACTCTCGGGTTAGATTGGTCTGCTGATGAAGGGGAGATGTTCGATCTCGGTCGGGTCTACTGAGGGTGGTTTTTTCACAATTGTTTCCTACTTTCCTTCCACGCAAATGCGGCTAGATTACCTCCAAAATGCTTCCTTTCTCTTCCCTACTCCATTAGAGTTATTATTATATGTACGTATAACCTGAATAAGTGGTAATACACGGTGACAAATAAAAAACAAGAACCGTGGTAAAAAAAAAAATGGGCCATGTAGACATTAAACCGACTGAGCTAGAGGATTGGACAACTAAGTCCAAAATTTTCACTGGCAGAATTTTATCTGATGGTTAGATAAAAGTTACTAGATCATTTTTCAAGTAATCATACATCAGCTCATGTGATCCGAAGGTGTGAATTTTGATAGATAGTATCATTAACTATAATGAATATTTTCATTGTTGGATGCAGAAACTAGTTTGTATTTTCTAAAAGTTTCTTCCCACCAAAATCCTACTCTAGCTTGTTTTTTCCTCGTGCAAATTATACTGTTTATAAAGGTTCAATGTTTGTTGAGTACAGAGTGTGTTCGTGTAATGTGTGTTGGTTCATGAGCCGCAAAGCGAGTGAAACCATCCCCTACTGGCCCTCTTAAGGCAAGAGATAACACATCTAATGGAAATGCTAAATGTTTGGTTAAAGATAACAAAACCTTGTGTAGTTTTTAGGGGTGGGTTAAGAGAGAGGCGAAAATCTTATCTTGCATTTTCTCAAAGTTCTTGTTTGCCCTTGTCACAGAGGGAATTGACGAACAACAGGGTAGTTATAAACTGGTTCCGTTTATTTATCTTCCCTTCTCATTCGAGAACATGTTACCACAATTTTGGGTCATTTTGGGAGTTTTTGTACAAATAACTTGTCATAATCGCGCCTCAACG
>CABEEJ010002601.1:0-19553 GCA_901482245.1 Timema douglasi | reverse complement strand
TCTCGTATTCCGTCCCGCCAGATAATCTTCAAAATATCTCAAATACTAAATATTTTCTAGTGATGTCGTTTTTTAATTTTAAATGAGTAAATATAGCGTCTCTGGACGATAACCTGTCATACTAAAGCCCATAAATCCCGGGCCGTGTTTTTTTAATCGAGTTATTCCTCCAATAGTTTTTTCATCCCTGGACGAATGCTCACCTAAAAATTATCCCAGGCAAAAATTAATTTTGAAAATTGTAACTTAATATTTTTCTCTCCATTTGACGTTTGTATGTAAAGGTACAAAATAAGTTTAACACACTAGCACAGGACTATTAATGGCCTAGGGCCAGTTTCAGCCTTAGTACGCCTCAAGTGCGGCGCTGAATTAAATACAAGATGACTCTTAAACTACCTGAACCTAAACTCAAATGGAATGGACCAGTTTCTCTCATGAAACTTACCTATTCCGTTCTGATCTAAGTAGGTGTCGTCCTGTATTTAATACAGCGCCGCACTTGAAGCGTACTCAATATGATTATAAATATGAAAAGCGTACTCAATATGGTTATAAAAATGGTCCTTAATCTAAGCGATGGGGATGAGGAAGGTTGTTTTGGACAAAGTACACTCGTACTAGCGTAGAGAGCGGATAGGAAAACTTCAGCAATACATCACGGGAAACGTGACTCTCAGTAGGTCTACAATGCCAAGATTGCCAAAATATAATAAGATGCGAGGTATATAATGCTAAATAGCCAACCCTTCGTGATTTGAGGTGGAATTGAACCCCGGTCTTTGAGCTATATAAAGTCAAATTTTTATATGGGAGGTAATTTAGAAAATACAAACTTTTTTGGTCCCAAAATTGATAACCTTTTTCATTATTAGTGTTAATTAATAGGCCACCTATTGATAAGCCTAGTGTGTGTATATATATATATATAAATAAATAAAAAGTGACACCTACATATCATATGGCTTGACGTATGAATAGGCCTACGTGAAAGTAAATCTAGTAACCTTTATACCTATCAGATAAGGTCCTTATTAAAATTGAACCTTAAAAAAACACCATGTGGAGCAGCCGATCGGAACCGAATCTCCCGGGTGAGAGCCGGGTGGGCTAACCGCTGCCGGTTACCGAATCAAAACTAGGTCGGACAAAGCGATGACCACCATATTCTGGCAGTTTCCGAGTCATGACGGCTAGAAAGTGGGGGGAGGAAGGGGGCAGTTGTCAATGAACCGTGTCCCTGGGAACATGATACCGTTGTTCTTGTACCCGTGTTTGATCACGTGACTCAATGACATGAAACTTCCATTACCTCGACATCTGAGTTAGTTACCTCCCGTAAGAAGCCGTGCTACCACCCACCCACCCCTACCCCCGCCATGACCCTTCAACTAGTTGAGATCGTATTCGAAAGAATACCTTGTTCCAAGATTTGTAATATTTGGCTTATCCAGTACGCTTAACCAGGTCGAGGAGTTCGCATATATAATAATAGATGATTAAATTTACATAGCTCTTTAGGACATCTCTGGGCTCACTGCAATGAATGGAAAAATGAGAACTCATCTCAAATCAGAAAAACATGGGCAAGTCTTGCTAAAATGTCTGGAATTTCACCCAAATCTGGGAGAGAAACGATAGAATGTACACTATACGCCACACACTATCTACTATTGGTTATGCGTTATACACAAATATAAGCCCAGCCTTACCATCACTCCAGTGGAGAATCGACTTTATAAAACCAATAGTTTGTTTACAGCGATGTCAACATTTACACCTGTCAAAAGTCATGACTGAATGAACACGATCATATGAAAGCAGATATGATAAATTTTACAAATGTAAAAAAAAAACCACCACGAAGTTGGAGATGGTCACGCGGATAGGGGCGTCACTTTAATATAGTCTGGGTATGTTTGGATCTGAATCCCGATCAGCTCTACTAAGTTTTTTTTTCTAAATTCCCTTCTCTTAACGCAAATATGGAGACAATTCTCCTATAATACACCTTCCTCATCACTAGTGCAAAAATGCGGATGAGCCTGATGGTTAGGAAGACATATTATATAGTAAAATATATCATATTTATTTTAATAATTATATATTTAAAAGTTTAAAATTTAAATTCCTTATCTTTCAAATCCCTTACCAACATGTTTTTAATTGCTCCGTTTAGCACCGATATTTTTAACGGTTTCGTTTATGGTGGTAGAGACGTGGAATGATAAGTATTTTATAAATACTCCCTCATTATCGTGGAGAGTAGATGGATAGACCACCTCCATTCTAACCTTGACCTCCCGTCATTGGCGAAAGTGGCGCCTCAAGTTAAACGTCCATTAGCCCGCATCGGACGGACAGTTTACTATGTCCACTCCATCCTGAGCATTCGTATTTCCGAGAAGGGCGAATCTCGACATCTATCCTTCAGTTCTTTCGTGTCGACTATTGTGTGTCCTAATATCGTTAACCAGTTGTTGCCCGCGACTTCGTTCGCGTTTTCACTCTTTTTTCAAAATTACTCGCGTGCCACCTATTGTAAAATCCGAAAACTGAGGGTAAAATTACTTAGGTTGTTATTCACAAGGGGTTATGCCTATTTTTTGTTCATACTTATAGTACCTCTTTATATACTACATTAGAGGTTCTTCCCTCAGGTGCTAATACGACCAGGCTGCTAAAGTCTGTTCACGGTAGGAATGGTTTTCTGAAAGGCCTTTTTCCCTACCAGAAATCTACTATATAGTAGGATATTGGTAGGAAAAAGGACCTTTCAGAGAGTAATTCCTACCGTGAATGGAGTGTAGGTGAGCTCACTACAAGCTTTCTAGGACCAAGGGTTTGGGCTGGGCGTTGATCCAATAAGAAACTTTAAGGCGAAAATATAAATCCTTTTTATCCCCTATCCCGTGGGGATTTCGGAAAATCCCGAAAATAGTTATTAGTTATTATAATTACCTACTTACATGCCAAATTTGAAGTCTCTAATAATTATAATTACGGAAATAAGGCAACTTTAAAGCGAAAATATAAATCCTCTTTATCCCCTATCCCGTGAGAATTTCAAAAAATCCGGCCATATTCAAACCTCTGTGCAAAATTTCAGCTTTCTAGGTCCAAGGGTTTCTGCTGGGCGTTGATGAGTCAGTCAGTGAGTCAGGACTTTTATATATATATAGATAGATTGCATCAGTGGTACAGGTGGTCGTTAGGATATAGGCTACTAAAGGCAAATACTCTAGTTGCACTGCACAGAGCCATCATTAAGCTGATCAAAAATAGATTTTTTTATTTTATTCAATTATTTTTTTAAATTCTTTGACAGTTATTTTGACAAAAACAACAAGTTTTATGTTTGATTCGTGAGCACACTTAAATAAACTTAAGAGAAAAATGTAGGTCGGTCGCGAATGACTGGATTACAGTAAGTAGTTCTCGAACTATAGAACTATATAAATTAACTGCTCAGACTGAACAAAATCATTTTGAACTGTTCCCAACTTTCCATCTCTAAGCTAAATAGAGATAATGACACTGGGAATTCATAATGCGATTGGTGGGGATTGCGTGTAGCCTACAACTAAAGACAGAACTACAGATTACGTCATCGGCACGCACCGCACGGATCGGATTTTAATCTCTGTCGGAATTATTATCTGCATTGCCGATGTCCGATCCGTACGATGCGGTTAGGTGAATGCAGTCTCATTTCAAATTACGTAAGGGATTAAAAAACCCGATGCATGCGATGTGGTCCGTCCAATCCGGGCGACCTCTAGTGCGTCCGACCACCGATGCGGGTCTCGCAACACTTGAATCGGAATGCAGTTTAATATAATATTTCTCAGAAATAAATGTTTAAAACTTGACGTCTTGAGTTTCGACACGTCCATTCTTTCACCATTTTCGACAAACCCCGAGTAGAATTTAATGTTTATATACGCTTTAGAGCTAGTAACTCAACCGTTAAAAACGAACAAACTTATCCCCGGAACAAATTTTAAAAGATAAATTATGTTTCAACTTCCTAGTAATACGAAGAGGGACTTTTTTTTTTTTCCTCCGGCTCCTCTATAAATTCCAGTCGTTCCACTTTATGGCGGGGAAGAGGCTCTCGCTGCCCCTTTGTACAGCAAGCCGGTAACTCCGAGAGCCGAGCCTGAGAATAACAGATTAATTTTTCTCAAAAGCGAGAGTGAAAAGATTAATTTTATGGTAGTGAGAAACCGACTTGTATGATTGGTGCATTATAGGGATTGGCTTAGGTAGGTTATTCTTTAATTTGTACGCTTTCCCGCAGTGGTGGGCACGCGGGTGTAGGTGTCATTCTCGTCTTGTCAAATTGTTCTGACGCGCACGGATGCGTGTCTGGAATCGTTGCTTCTCCTTCACTCTAATGTGTAGAGGAGTGAATACATGACAAGGAACTAAGAGCTATATGTTGCTGAAACATAGAATAATACTTAGGTAACAGAAATCAATTTATTATAACAAAAAATAAGATGAGATAAAGGTTTACAGAAGAAGAAGAAAAATTAAAGTTAAATATCGGGTACAGTATATACTGTCAGAAATATCAGTTCAGGGTATCAAGTATAATAATAATAATATTTAGCACCGCGTCTTACTACCCGTTCGGGTTATACGCTTTACTACTAATTACTCTAATGGATTAGGAATTGGGAAGGTTGAATTAGAGGAAGTGAACCCGCATTTGCGTGGAGGGAGAGTGGAAAACCATTTAGGAAAAACCACCCTCAGTTCACCCGACCGAGATTCGAACCTCGAGCTCCCCGTCCTCAGCAGTCGAGCTCAACACGACAAGCGTGTTAGCCAACTACGCCACCGAGGCGGGTGGTATCAAGTAGGCCTATAAATTCCAAGCAAAAAGCAAAATATCACATTTACATCCGCCCTTGAAATCCAATCTTACTAATTCCTAACATATTAGCGTAATTAGTACATAGGCGTAAAACCCAAACGAGTAGTAAGACGTGGTGCTAAGAATCAGTTTAAAAAATGTATATCTGACTATACTGATGAAAACAAACAAAAAACACAAACACATACATAGAATGAAGACTATAATAAAGGGGCAGAGATTTGTTACTAACTTCCAGAACTTCCACGTTATTTAAGAAGTGATTTGATATTTTAAAAATATAGACCACGATCTAAATGCAGGTGAAAGGTATGTTCCCGAGGCTTAAAAACCTAATATTCTAAGTTTTATGTTTAATAAAATTCATTTAAAGGGGAAATTAACTCATTTTCCGTAACATTTCACACAAAATGTCGCAAACCTGACATCAAAGTAAATAGTCGAAAAATTATATATATCCTTCCTAAAAAAAATTGAGTTAATTTTTACCAAGTTCTCAAATAAATTGAGGATTGTATTCAAGCTTCATAATAGTCATTCCCAAAAGAAATACCCTAATCTGAAAATGTTTATCCCTTAGCACGCAGTGCCCTTAAAATCTCTGTATTAGCACTTTCAGAAGAAGAAAATATATCTGGAAAAAGCTAATATTGACTAAAGGTCACTCCATATACTCATCTTAGAGGTGACAAAATCGACACCTCCTGTCAGAAGTGACAGCTCTAGAAAACATGAATACATGACAGTAGATACAGTTTCTTATATAAAAAAAACTGTCAGACGAATATCAAGAAACTGTGATTCGCATATATTTTCAACAAAAAGCAAAACATGAAGTACAGTCACTTTGATGTAATTTCCTTCCATATGCTCGTTTGTATTGTGATCTACCATATATTCCGTTGCTCATTAGTTTGAGTTCGACCAAGATTGTAGGAAACCCTGGTTCGATTCTTTCTAGTAATGACGAAGATAATTACATTTGTGTATAGACTTGTTGAGCGATCCAATTAGAAACATTTAGGCACTATTGTTCTATGAGAAATATTAGACCTACATCAATCTAGTTTGCAAATAGTATACATATAATATAATATTTGTTTAAAAATGGGACAGGAAATAACTGGGAAATGCTAGACGTTTAGTCCCATTTTCATAGAAAGGGACTTAATAATATATACACATTGTTTTGCGTCCTACATTGAAATTTGTTATATTATTTCATCATCTATCCAAATTGACAGCTTCAGATGCATGAACACGTGGCAGGAGAGTTAGTAAATTTTCTTACTATCTTTCCATAAAAATAGGAGTGTACTTTCCTAAATCAAGTGAGTTTGTAAATAGTGTGAAAATTTAATATGTATTTAGAAAGTGTGCGTTAAATTCCTTATTAAAAAAACCCAACCAAAACACTCAAGCTTAGTGTTAAGAATACGGGTATTTGGAAAGATCCAAACAAAATACTAAACGTCTAAGATCGAACTAGGGTCCCTTATGATGGTATCAGCGCTCCCTGCCCTCTCCGTCATGCTCAGAAGCCCTATTCCGCCACCCATACCACTCAACTGGCACACCGGGTGTTGACGTAGTGGAGTGGTTTGTCTTGTTTACCAGGCTTTATGAGCTCGGTAGCGCGCGTGTGTGTTTGTGCTCACCGGGAATCGAACCCCCTCTCCTCCTCTCCACACAATCTTTGCCACTAGAGGATTGATGCTCACACAGCGCGATAAAACCACTTCATTCAATTACTACACTCGTGATGGCCGGCGGGGTCAACCAGTGGCTTCTGAGCGCTACCGGTAATATTCTTCTCTTTCGTTTTGTGCAGAGTGCAACAAACTGCAATTTAAAGCATTGGCCGGTTAAAATATATAAACCGTGTTTAATGTACGGGTTAACATGAGCTCCGTGCGTGTGTCTGCAGCAATTTAAAAGGGAGTATTATTGTAAGCTTTTGTCAACTTTTAGATGAATTTTATAATTAATAAATCAAATAAGACATATTAATATAACGCTAATTTTAGTTATTTTCGATCATTTTTGATGGCCGAAAGTAGGCTTCCTATAAAATCAGGGTCTCAGCTCATCCATTTCATTCTAATAATAATTTATTTATTATTTCGCACCGCGTCTTACTACCCGTTCGGGATATACGCTTTAAGTACTAATTACACTAATGGATTAGGAATTGGGAAGGTTGAATTAGAGGAAGTGAACCCGCATCTGCGTGGAGGGAGAGTGGAAAAATCATTTAGGAAAAACCACCCCCAGTTCACCCGACCGAGATTCGAACTTCGATCTCCCCGTCCTTAGCAGTAGAGCAGCTCAACACGACAAGCTTATTGAAAAAATATATGTGATGGTTCACAGCAGGCTGAAAATGAGTTTTAACATTTATTTTTACACAATTTCCAGCTGAATAAAATGGTGTCTTTAGTTATGTTTTTCTACTATTTTCAACTGTTAAAAAGTTATTAATATTTAAATTTGAAATTTAAGAAACAGTAGTGTTGAGAAAACGTAAGTTAAAGCTTACTAATATTTAAATCTCAGTTCATTTGATATGCTGTCATCATTTTAATTGAAATTTCACTAACCTAGTCCAATTTTTCATGCTGATTTCAACTATGCATCTGAAATAGTTGTTGTATGAAAATTTGGGAAGCATTAACGGAATTTGAAAGCGGGTTATTTACAAGTGAACATGCTTTTATCAGGAAAAATTATCTTCATAAAAATAAAATGATTAAATAATAAATTTATGTTACATGTGTGTGTGCGTGTGTCTTTACTTATACCATATTTTAAAATTTTAGTCATATTGTACAATATTACATACTTATTATAAACATTATTCTTATTATTTTCTATAGTAATACATTCTTCAATAGATCCTTACTTTCTCCCCCTTAGGTTTTTCACTGCCCCTAATGTTAGTTGGTGGTAGTGTTTGGGAAGCCTTTTTACTTCTTTCCCTAAGTGGCTATGGTGCATCTTTGTCCTCATCATCACCTTATGTACAGTAGCCCCATGGCTTCTTTGGCTTCTTTGGTGCTGACTGACAGCTCACAGCTGACTTCTGACGGTCAACATTTAGGTATATACCTACATTTTGACTGTCAAAAGTGACAGCTGCTAAACACATGTTTTTGCAGATCATCTAGTTCGGCGTAGGGATACGTTATTTGGTCTGGTAACTTTTTAAAGCTGTCAGTCAGCACCAAAGAAGCCATGGGGGTACTGTATCTTCTATAACCAGATTAGCTTCTGCAGGTTTATGGCATAAAAGATCTTTTGACTTTTCTGAGCAGTATGGTCGTATCTTTTCGAACAAATATTTATTCCGCTCATACAACAAACCGGCTGGGGTTATTTCTTTAGGGAAATCTTATAATTTTGACTTATTAGGATTTGTTGTACTATGAGTAATAGGCCCATTGTATTCCTTGTGTCGTTATTAGATATTAGTCACAGAAAAAGAACATCACCTCAGTTAATGTTTGTTATATGGATGGATATCTGTAAGATAAGGCCCCATTTCCTAGCCATGGTACAGGTTTATTAAAAATACATTATTTTAATGAATTTACTGCCATATATTGGTGTATTTTTGAAAAGTAAAGGATTGAAGTTGATTATAAATACTACAGAAAGCGTTTACTATCAAAATTATGGTCGCATGAACAGCTGGAAAGTCTCGTTTTCTAACTTGATAGGGATTTATAAAAATGCATTTTACTGCCATCTATTGGTGATTTTTTTTAAAACAATCAATGGAAGTTGAAATAATACAGATAGCGTTTGCACCAAAAAAAAATATTACACGTGATACACTGTTTTTCGCTTTATCTCGAAACTTCCCTGGGAAGATAATATCCTTTTTCCTGTGCGTGCTCACATATATAAGTCTATAACTTAACTATTTTGTAGATTACTTACTACTTACGCTATAACATTAGGAACTAGAATGTTTATTGCCGCACTTATAAAAAAATAGTATAGCACCTATCCCTACCTTGAGTTAGCTTTATCCACTCCACCTCATTACAGCTTATCCCTATCCTGAGCTAGTTCTATCCAGTCGATCTCATTACACCCTATCCCTACCTTGAGCTAGCTTTATCCAGTCCACCTCATTACAGCTTATCCCTATCCTGAGCTAGTTCTATCCACTCCACCTCATTACAGCTTATCCTTATCCTGAGCTAGTTCTATCCAGTCGATCTCATTACACCCTATCCTTATCTTGAGCTAGTTCTATCCAGTCGATCTCATTACACCCTATCCCTACCTTGAGCTAGCTTTATCCACTCCACCTCATTACAGCTTATCCCTATCCTGAGCTAGTTCTATCCAGTCGATCTCATTACACCCTATCCTTATCTTGAGCTAGTTCTATCCAGTCGACCTCATTACACCCTATCCTTATCTTGAGCTAGTTCTATCCAGTCGATCTCATTACACCTTATCCTTATCTTGAGCTAGCTTTATCCAGTCCACCTCATTACACCCTATCCCTATCCTGAGCTAGTTCTATCCAGTCGATCTCATTACACCTTATCCTTATCTTGAGCTAGTTCTATCCAGTCGACCTCATTGCATCCTATCTCTATCCTGAGTTACTTCTATCCAGTTCACCTCATTACACCCCATCTTTTCCAGGTCCATTCTAATGTTATCCTCCCGAGTAATAACAAGCATTTCCCGACTATATTATTTTCCTAATTTCCAATCTAATATCGTTATTGCTAGTTAAAAATTGTTCCTAAATATTTAAACTCATTACCTGTCAAATGATATGTTTATCCAAGTAGTCTCTAAATTATCGTCCCAACCTGCGTTCACTGTGTGATCATATAGGCCATAATACTATTTTCCTCTTCTCGTTTCGAGTATATATAGTCCTAATATTGTAAATGATGCAAAACATGAAATAAATGATAAAACTTGACGAGTGCACGGAGACATATTGTGAGTCTTGTCAAGAAGTTTTCTTTTAGGTTATATAAATAAACTGTTACTTGAAAAAACGTGGTGGGAATAAAAATATAAAGTTTTGATTGAGTTTTCTCGGCATCGTTCACTAAACATCACTTATAAAGGGACCGTGTGTCAAGAAAACTTGCAAACATGCACATTTTTTTTAGCCCTTACTGTAACCGAATATATAACTGTAATTTAATATAATTGACGTATTAATGCGGTGGCTACCCCCTCCCAAACAAACATGAAACTTTCCACAGATGTTTAGGAGTTGTATAAAGAGCGTTAGCATTGTCATTGAAGCTTTATTTCTATAGCCATTAATACTTTGATAAACATGGAAACTTCGTTTTATGAAACTATATACATATTCTGTAACATACTAGCAACACTTTTTTAAACTGTGAATTAATATCACAAAGCACAGTATATTCCCTGGAAATAAAATATAAAACTAAAAGTAACTAAAAATGTTGTAATCATAGTCCTATATAGAATCTGACACCTTAGCTTAGTCGGTAGCGTGTCTGTCCACTTTTATAAGGGTTCCCGGATCGATTCCTGGCATGGCGAATTTTCTTATCGTTTATAAAAATATAGGCTGACACATTTACATTGATAAATTAACGGTTGGGGACTGGATGTTGTGCATGTCCTAGTCTTAAGCTAGATTTTAACGTATATGAAGCTACGACAGGCCTAGTAGTGGCAAATATATAGATTGAATAGAAAACTAGCCCGGACCATAGGCTGGAAACAGAAATGGATGTAAAGTAAATTCTTAAATTCACTAACTACATAGCATTAATTTTATAGTAGGTTTTACCCGCTTCTATGGCTGCGTCACTCTCGAAACAAACAGCATTACCGAAAACGGTGAGATCGGGTTTATAATCCCGGTCGGAGGGTAATCCCACCTCCTCCCTCCGCCCCAAAGGCCATTCCCTCTACCACGCAAATGTGGCTACAATTACTCAAAATTTAACCTTTATCGTCCCTTTCTCATAAGTGTAATTAGTACACATGCGTATAGAATCCGAACGGTTAGTAAGACGTGGCGCTACGCATACTAAACGTAAAACTCTTCTAATTAGGTCTGCAGGTCAGCGTGGAGGTTGGGGCTCACATTCCGTCTGGGTGTATTGAGGGTGAGTTTTCCCTAAATGGTTGCATATTCTTTCCCCACATATATTCTCTATAAATTCTACCTTGTTCATCTCTACCCTACTAATGTAATTAAATGCTGATAGCCCATAAGGGTACATTTCAATTTTCACAGGAACTAGGAAAACTACTAGAAATACACATTTTCACTTAGTCATAATTTGTCATCTTATCTGCATCCGTCACTTTTGATCTCATCGATACCTATACATTCACACTAATAATTCAATATTAAAATGTTTCCAAGCTTGGCCATAAAAAAAGTTATTTTATAAAAGGCACTGCCTATAAATATTGTACGATATACGAATTGTACTTTAGTTTGATGCGGTTCAAAAATAATTATAAGTTTGTTTAAATGGTGATCCGACTATAGTAGCCATGAAATTAGTGTTTCACAATCAAGGGGGCGTCCATAAACCACGTAACGCTTTGAGGGAGGGCAGGGGGAAGCTCTAATGTGTACATGCGGATACATGGGGGAGGGTGGGGTATATCAAAGTGTTACGTAACACAAATCTTATACTCAAATTCTAATGTTCGAAAATAATATTATTGTTCATGTTTGATAAACATACTTACTTATAGATAACTTCCGGATATCTGTGGCGTTGAAAATGCAAGCTTAGCACTTTTTGTTTATTAATATTTCGAATACGCTTGGTGTTATTGTCTGCCCGAGACTACGAACGCCAAGTACATTCAAAAACATTTTCATGCGCATGACAGTGACATTTTCATGCTCACCGCATTTGTTTAGATTTGTCCACTCTACTGACCCCCTCACGTACTTTTAGTTGGATAGCAGCTGTCAATCAAAGTGGTCTTAGCTTATAGGTATAGCTGAGTTTGAGTATAGTTTATATTCTTACTGCACATTCTTTTACATGGGCCTTGAATAGTCGCTTGTGTTTTTACAAAAACAAAATTATTTTCTTCAAAAAGAGACTTGTTCATTGATTGCGTATAAAATGCGATATTTAGGAGAGAGAAAAACAGTGGAAGAGTCTCAAAAAGATTTGGTGAAATGGAAAAAAGCAAAAGTACAGAATTTATCTCAAGTCTAGTTTGAGGAGTCCATCAATAGTGTTACTTCTTCGTACCAGCAGCGTGTTATGAAAAGTAAAGCTTCAAATATAATTTTTAATTATTTTCAAAAGGTAGGTGAATTAAAGCCCATACTTTTTCCCTTCTAATAAATTAGTGTGTATGTATATAAATGCAACTATTATAAACCCGTTACGGTGGCCACATTGTCTAAATTGTCATTCTCTCGGTAGGCTAGACGACCGATTTTGGAGAGATGGGATACGACTACCAGTCAGATCTACTGAGGGTTGCTTTTCCTAAATGGTTACCCACTCTCCCTCCATGCCATTGCTGGTAAATTTTCCTTAAAATCCTACCTTTTTAGTATTCATTTTGTAGGGTGGTAAAGTCAAATGGTAGTTATTTTAGTTATTTTTTTATTATATTTATTTAATAGAGTAGAAATGAAGAAGGTATAGGGTTAGAGGTAATCCACCCACATTAACGTGGAGAAAGAATATAAAACCATTTAGGAAAAGCCACTCTAAGTACACTCGACAGGTATTAGAAACCCGATCTCTGCTTTATTGGCCAGCTAGTCTTTTTCGAGAGTGAAACCAGGACCCAGGATTGATGTTGGAACGAAACATGAAACTAGGAATTGATAGGTTAACTAAAGTAAAATTGTAGATTAATCCAAAATATAATTGAGAAAAGTTGTATTCCTATAATTGTTTAAATAGCTCTCTATATAATGATAATATGACTATAAAAAAAAGTGCACAATATTAAGAAAGATGTATTCCCTCAGCGTCAAGCATCTCATGTGGGCACTTAGGATCATCATGTAGCGCCACTATATAAAGGGCCATCCTAGTCAGCACATAGAGGTGCCATCTGGCTCTTACTCAGATCGCAAACCTGACATCCATAGCAATAAAATATAACAGAGGTGTCTCCTCTTAAACCTGAGAAATTACAGCTTGACCTCTTTATGTCTGTATAAACAATAATACTCTCTGACATAATTTATAATCAAGATTTAAAATGGATTTTAATAAGTATTAAATCTGAATCCCTCCTTTAGTATTACAAAACTTCCCTATGAAAAAAATTACATTCATTCTTGGTGAGAAAAGTTACATAGCACAGGTTTGGGGAGGAGGGGGGGCTAGGCTAAATGTCTACATAGTGTTACATGGGGGAAGGGGGTTAGGAAATGTAAGAAAAGAGCGTTACGTGATTTATGGATGACCCCCAAGGAAGAATGCGCGTGATACCGTAAATCACAGTCTGTCCGTAAGGCTCCTTGCACACAGCGCGTGAGTCCAGTCGGCCATTAGGTGGAATGGAGCTGTTCATACGTCACGGTTGCCGTTGTACCCACGGTGCCCCACTGGACTAGTCCGGTGCCGTGGTCTTGTCTGGTCGCAGTAGGGCATATAATATACGGAGTTCTTCACACGGTGCCCCACTGGACTAGTCCGGTGCCGTGGTCTTGTCTGGTCGCAGTAGGGCATATAATAATACGAAGATCTTCACACGGTGCCCCACTGGACTAGTCCGGTGCCGTGGTCTTGTCTGGTCGCAGTAGGACATATAATAATACGGAGCTCTTCACACGGTGCCCCACTGGACTAGTCCGGTGCCGTGGTCTTGTCTGGTCGCAGTAGGACATATAATAATACGGAGATCTTCGCACGGTGCCCCACTGGACTAGTCCGACGCCGTGGTCTTGTCTGGTCGCAGTAGGACATATAATAATACGGAGATCTTCACACGGTGTGGGATTCCTCCTTACGTTCATCCGGCATTATAATCACTTTTCAGTCTTGTGTCGAGCGCCAAGCTACAAGTCTGGTGAAATTTCATCCCTAATGTTTTAGTTACGCCAAATAAGCTGCCATTTAGACGTTGTGATATTAAATCAAACGATGATTTAGACGTCCGAAAATAATCGAGGATTGTTACATCGTCCTCTCGTAACTCTGTGCACAATGTCACAAATGCTCCCGCTCCGTCCCGCTCTACATTCAAAGGATGAATCCACCACATTCTAAATTGTAGATTTTTTCTTCGTCGATATAATAAATACAAAGTAATTACCTTTTGCGATCCATCGTACTGTCTGGAGTTAACCGATGAATTGAAATCTTGCCGTGTCGTTAGCACGCCGTGTGTACCACGGCAACCTGCCGTGTACGGCCACGGCAAAAAACCGTGCTGTGTGCAGAGCCTTAGATGGCAACAATGTTCAACGCCTGTCGTGTTTGGCATCTGCGCTGATTAACCACCAGAACGAACGGTGTTGGATGGTCGTTAAAATTACTAGACCATAACATTCATCTATAATCGTAAATATTAAATTATAATTTATTACAGTGTGTGCACAACGATTACATAGAAAACTCCGCAATTTAAGGATTAGAGATCCGATGCGTTGAAGTGAATCTGACAACTTGAGGCGACGTGCAAATCTTGTAGTGTTCACTGTGTTTGATTTATGTAATAATTAACATCCATAATACAGTATTTATGTTGGGTTGTCAGTATTTTTTGTTGTTTTTATGTTATTTGCATTAAAACTTTAATAAATGGTTTGATAAACATGCTTTTTTTTTAGATCAGCGTCTTACTACCCATCATGGTTATACGCCGACAAAAATGTTATACACTATGTTACATAGTGCTAGTAACTAGCTAAAATTACCGAATTATTATCTTGGAATCTACGAAAAATGTTTAAAATTATCATAATAATATTTACACTAAACACAAACTTGGGTTAATAAATAAATTTTAACTATAAAGGAAGAAAAGGATTTAATTATTCCAAGGAGTTCTAAACGAACCCCCAAAAATATTACACTTTTAGAAAATAATTACAAATAAGATATCTAGCCTAACCAGGTATAACTCAGCCTTATTGCCATAATTTATAACGAATTATTTAACAAATGGTCAGTTATTAAACCATTGTTTGCTTGAAGCACCTGGCTGGTAAGCCGTTAGAGGATAATTTAGATAGTATGCAACAAGGTATAGTGTCGTCATTAGCTGGACAGTTAAACTTTGGCCAGATATTTGGCTACGATGTATATACAATAATATTAATAGCAGTAACGCGTCATTTATTTGACTGAAAAGATTCGAAATGGTTGGATGTACAATCCGCTTATTTTTTTTCGTGTCTGGTTTAAATTGAATCATGTAAGCAAAATTATTGAGCTCTTCCTATTAGAATATGCTGTTATTATTATTATTAGAAGTAGGGCCTATTTAACGTTTATTTTTTAACCAAAGAATTATATCGGCACATGTCTCAAAAACTAACTTAAATCTTACTTAAGTCTTACTACCCGTTCGTGTTATACGCACTTAGCTAATGTGTAATGGTAGGGTGATTGTGAGTATGAAATGGAGGACCTACAGTTTAACATGGGATCCGAACCACGGTGGAGGCCTGGCATTCCCCACATTCACAAGATGTCTTGTCAGCGGTGAAGGAAAAGTTTGGCATCCAGATAAATCTGTGCCGGGACCGAGGATTGAACCCCGGTCCCCAGCACAGAAGTCTGGCACCTTACCCCTACACCACCAGGTCACCAACTTAAATCTAAAACAGACACAACATACAGCCCCAGCCATTAATTTATCACTGGCAAAGGAGAAATCCACATTTTACCTGTGATAAATTTTTCGACCGTGCCGAGAATCGAACCCGGAATCCTTGGCTCAGTAGGCACCAATACTGACTGATAAAAGGTGTCGGACTTGATATATATATATTAAACTACTAAAAAAATACATTACTACTATATATATATCAGTCACCGCGTCTTTCTTCCCGTTTGGTTTATATGCCTATGTACTAATATTACTTTAATTTTATGTTTTAAGAATTAGGAAGGCTGAACATAGATGAAGTGTACCCAAATTTGCGTGGAGGGAGAGTGTAAAACCATTTAGGTAAAACCAACCTCAGTACACCCGACCGGGATCGAATCCTGATCTCCCCATCATCGGTAGCCAAGTCTATGTCGAAAGTGACTCCTTAGACCATGTGTCCACCTAATCGGGTTAGTTTGAATGTTATTAAACGTAGCAAGAAATTGCCATTATATGCGGTCCAGATAAAACTGTATTAGTTAAATAACACTTTTTTTTTAGATCACAAGAAATATATGTGATGGCCTTATTTATTTGTCGTTACATAAATCAACTAAATCAAATCACATATCATCTTATTAAAACCTCTCATAATTTTGCGGCATATTTTTTCCGCGTGCTATTTTTAGTTTCTTGCGTGATTGACCTCGACTTGAATATTAAAATAGGTACAACCGCGACCAAAAGTGATCGCGTGTTAGCTTCTATATGTTATAGGTCACACGCTCTTTAGACGATAAAGTAGAAACAAAAGTTTTGCTCTAGCCAGACATTGATTTGAAGTGCGATTTTCCGAATTCTCCACCAGATGAAGCAAGACTTAATATGCCTGGAAAGATTTTTAATTTAAAATATAGTATATAGGCCCTACATATTATTTTTTAACAGTAAAAATCCTTCCAGTAGTATCATTTACATATTCTATTAATAAAACCATAGAAACCTCGTTCCTTTGACGTGAATAGTTGTTCACGTTTAAGGGGCCCTGGTATGATTCCTGGTGGTTCGGTTAAATTAGTTTGCAAATCATATGCTGATGTATTTGTTTGTTTAGTTTTATATTAGACTTATGAAACGTTGAATACACTGATTAAATGTAAATGTCCCTGATTGCAAATGTGGGTATATTTCCTATAGATTCTACTTTTCTCACTCCTACCACATTAGTTTAATTAAATGCTTAGTTCCCTGACGATATATTATACATAATATATATGTTGTTGGTTGCACTTAAGATTTCTAAAATTTTACCCTCACTGCACGTCAAATTATATATATATATATATATAATAATAATAATAATAATTTGACGTGCAGTGAGGGTAAAATTTTAGAAATCTTGAGTGCAAAAAAAATATATATATATAATTTGACGTGCAACCAACGACATTTAAAACATTTAGATTGTGGCCAACGATATTTTAAAGTTGTGGAGTAGGCCTACACCCCCAATAATATTTGTAAGCTGTGGAGTGCACCCCGAACCATATGTTTAAGTTGTGGAGTGTGCCCAGACAATATTTTTAAATTGTGGAATGCACACCCGACAGTATTTTTAAATGTTGAAGTGCACCCAACAATATTTTTTTAAATCTCGAGCACAATCAACGCAATGTTTGGCTACAATTCTTCATAAATAGCTAAAAGAAGCAAATCCCTGTGAGTGTATAAGGGCGTGGAGACGGACAACCCTGCGGCCGTGTTATCAAAGTTGCTGATAAGGGTTTGTATTGTGTGTTGCAGAGATCGAGGCGGCGGAAGCGTGCAAGTGGCTCAGAGCGGCAGGCTTCCCGCAATATGCGCAGATGTACGAGGGTGAGTACGACATCATCTTACTTCCTAGCTTGATGAACGTTTGCGCAGTATTAGTTTAGACGTGAGGGATGAGAGTGATTGACCGACATTGCTACAAGGCGTGTGACTGGCAGAGGGAGGAAATGGAGGCATGTTAATAGAGGCATGGACAGAAGCTAATCTATCAGATGGTAATAAACCTTTTTTTACCAGCTCATTTTAGATGCAGTCAGCAGAAGCTTAGGAACGTCTTCGGAGGGAAAGGGGGCTATGGATAAAATAAACTTGTGGAGTCCCAAGAGATGAAGTTGCTCCATTTTATAAATTAGAGTACACAGCGGAACAGTGGCTCTCCTAACATCATATGTGCAAGGCAATTTGACCGGAAATGTCTTTCATCTAAACTTAAGAATAAGTGAGTGTCGCCAAGCGGCTACCTTCGGCACCCTTTTTAAGGTGTCTGACAGCCCCTGAGCCCCTATATTGGAGACGCTACTTATTTATTCAAGTAGGCCTAGCTCCTCATTTGTCCTCACTAGTATGAGTTTGACCCCGTTCCAGACCCGCTGCTTTACAGAAAAATTCTGGAATGCCGAGGATCAAACCAGGGACCTCTGGATTTGTAGCCGGGTGTTTTAGTTAAACAAAAAACTAAACACAGTTTTTTATTTTTAGGCCTAAATTACTCAACGATAACTATTCCATAATTTCCTCCCATCTCAAGGATTTAAAAAAAATAATCAGTGTCATTTGTGCTAAAATAACATAAACGTATAACAAATTAGCTGCTTTCCTTGCGTTCATATAATAATAGCTTTTCCTAAATTTAATGGCAAATCTACCGTTAAAATTTTAACAAAAGAATACCTATCACGGATTATTTTTTAGGATGTTTGAGTCTTTGTATTTTTAATTCAAACTCGAAGAAGGGAGTTTTCATAAGTGGACCCTTATTTGATTTAGTCGGACTGTCACCGTCCCAGTTTGTTCAAAGAGAACTATTTGTAGAATTCCCTACCGACCCTGGTGGCGTCCTCAAGAACTAATAGCAGCCTTTCCAAAGAAAGTAATGCACTTCTCTTGTTGGGACAGCTCTAATTGAATTGGTTCCCCACAATCTTAGATTAACGCGTAAAAGTGAATGATTCATTAAAACCAGACTTCAAATATCACGTGTGTCAAAATTCTATTGAGTATTATTGGAAATTATAGTTTCACTGTATTAACATCGTAATTGTTGACCTCGGTGACCTTGAGGTAATGTGCTCGCCTCAGTACCCGATATTCGTGGGTTCATACCCAACTGCTGTCGAAGGATTTTTCTTGTGTGATAAAAATCTGTAGCACAACTTCCTTTGAAGGAAAGGTAAAAACCTTTGATCCCATGGTGATTGTGGCGTATGAACAAACACTGGAAGGTATATGAAATCACCTTTCCCGGAAAAATTGGTAGGTCCTTTCCCTCTCGCTAATAAAAATTCTCGTGGGCTGATATAAATAGTCGGTTCCGAAAGTGTACGGTAAAATCTCAAATAAATAAAGACACACTTCACAGACAACTCTGGTTTATTAATTTTAAGGGACTATTAAATTGTGTACTGAACACATATTCTATTGAGAAAACTGTGTATTGGTTTTCTAATGCTAATTTCCTTTGTACACTCCGTTTACCCTGAAAGGTAACAGTTTTATCATGATATATTATACTATGGTCCCTATCTTAAAAGCTGCACTATTGTAGAACCAGTCGGTGACCTGGTGGTCTAGGGGTAAAGTGTCAGACTTCTGTGCTGGTGGCCGGGGTTCAATATTCGGTCCCAGCACAGATTTATCTAATTTCCAAACCCTTCCTTCACCTCTGACAAGACGTGTATTAACCACAACTTGTGATTGTGTGGAGTGCCAGGCCTTCCCCGTGGTTCGGATTCCACTTTAAACTGTAGGTCCTCCATTTCACCTCACAATCACCCTACCATTACACATTAGCGTAAGCGCGTATAGCCCGAACGGGTAGTAAGACGCGGTG
>CABEEJ010002600.1:88771-106252 GCA_901482245.1 Timema douglasi | reverse complement strand
TAGGAAACATTGATCTAAGACAGTGAACTCGCACTTAATTTGGTTACCATAAGTAGAGGAGAGGTAGTGGTTTGAATTCAAATCGGGTGTGATGAGAATGGTGTTTTCCACCCTTTCTCCATCCACACTGATGCAAATACATTTCCTTTACACTACCCTAATCTCAATTACCTGTTTGATAAAGTCATTACTCACCCTTGTGTTAAGCATACAAAAAAATTATAAAATATTTTGGCAATACATTAAACATATTAAGGGCCAGTCTCATGGCTACCAGATAAATATTGCTATCAGGAGGCTAAAGTTAGCAACCAAATAAAGTTTATCAGCCACTTTAATATTTCACACTTATTATGAACTGAATTTATCTGCCGGATAGTTATCCGAAGAATAATTTTTACGCAGAAAACGCAAGGTTGGTACTTTTTTTACTGGTGTGCACATATGTATAACCCCTGATGCTACCGCTACTACAATGATCAACATTTGTTAAACTATGGTGGCTAAACGAGTACGAGGAAACAGATGGCGTCACGTGGACGCAGAAGCTAAGGCTAAGATGTCTTGCAAGTACTAATTTCGGTGCCTGCCAAAATGTGGTCAATAGTTGGGTACAATGTTTACAAAATTGCATTTATTGTACTCACATTTTGATAATTTGTTCTTATATAACTATAAATCTACAAATAGCTTGTCACTTTTTACAAAAGTGTGAACTAAATGTTCTAACTTTATAATAAATAGAGCCTGCCTGTACCTGTGCCTACTAAACATGTAAACCAAGATTTTATCCTAAAAACAGATTCTGATAGGCAAAACCTCATGAAAAACAACGTGTCACAAAGCAATGACCATTTTAACTTTCAAGTAAAAGTTATCGGGTATTTAAACCTTCCAATAAAAATGTGATTGATAAATACAGTTTATCTGGCAAATAAATGCTATCTGCCAGTCATAAAATGCACTTTTAATTTACCGAATGGATAGAAATATTTATCTGGCAGATTAATATTCATCCAGGCGCTAAAAAGTAAAGCTTTCAGTCTTTAGGATTGAAGTTTTAGGTTGATAAACAAAGTTAAAGTTGTACCGCGGGATACCTTGTAAAGTGGCTAGGAATTTTGCCACAGTTCTTTATCAGTATTGGGGTACCTACTTATAATTTTTACATATATGTTGCTTAATAGTGGTATTCATTGTTAAGATTAAAAAGTGATAAAATTATAGGCTATAATAATCATTATAAGCTTTTTGGACAGTATATAATATTTCCTAGTCATCTACCCACTAGTTTATTCAAAAAGGATGTATACTCATAATAGTCCTAAGGCTATATAATTCTATATTTCCTTTATTGAAATCACCAGGTGGCTTTAAGTTTATAAATATTGAATCTTAGCTTCATTTTATAATTATTTAAAAATCTTAGCATGCATTATTATAGTTTTCTAATTTATTTCTTGCTATATTCACAAATGACTTCATTATCACAAGTACGGAATGTCAAACTCAATTCTTCAATACCTTCAATTCTTATTTCTATCCAGAAAATTAATCTTAAAAGCCTAATTTTTCAATACCTTGTAACTTATCTTTCAAAGTAAAGTTCTGGCATTGCAATAAAATATCCAAACTCGAAATTGGGTAGTTTTTCATTGTGCATCTTAGTTTATTTGTTGTTTTATTCAATTGCATTAAACATTACTTTTGTCTTCTAGTGATCCTATACAATTCAAACAGGGTAATTTTTTTAAATAATTTTATTACTATCGAAACGAAGAAAAACAAATCATTGTATCTCTAATCCCACGGTTTAAATACTATTATGTTTTAGCAACTAAGTCAACTGTGGCACATTAATTCCTTTCATTTATATATTTAAATCTAGGTTTTAATCTTTGTCTCTTAAGGAGGTTATCAAACAAAGTAATTGGCATCATTTCCAAAATTTACCTCTCAATTAATTTGGTTCTACATTGTGACGAGGGCTATGGTGTTTAAAGTTAGTAACTCAATAAAAAATTAGAAATATATCTTAAATGTAACTGAACAAATCAAAATTTTAGTCTATTAATATGGTTATTGTTGAGTGTTTGTTAGATATTTAATGTTCTAGGTATATTTCAATTACCGTTTCTTGTAATAGATTTTTAAAATCATCAACAGTGCAATGAAAGCTTACCACACATGTGTTAGATGTACCATGAATACTACAATGACACGATTTCCTGTGATTTTTGAAAGGTAAAATACTATTTATGTATTATTTTAACTTTTTCATTTAATGTTGTTGATAAATTCAATATGGCATGGCTATACTATGGATGTATATTTAACTTTTATGTTCTATATAATTTTAAAAAATCCACAATATCACATGGATTAAGCAACTAAAAAATGTATTGTTGAGACTACATGAGTCAACAGTATTTTGAATATGCATTCCCTACTTCCCCCGAGTCCCCAAATTAGCAGAAATAGCTACACAAACTTTAAAAGCAAATTAGTTAGTAAATTTATTTTAGATTGGATGATAAAATTTACATGGATGTTAGACCCAAATGACTTCATTGTGTCGACAGGCCTATAAACTCTAACAATAATTCATGGATGCCTTGAATGGTTTTGTGTGATCTTAAAATACACTAAAAATATAATGTATGTCTCACAATGTAACAATAATAACATAATGTATACCTCTTAAGTTAGCAGCTTTTTGTATGATTGTATTTACTTCCTTTAGAGCATCAACTAACTCATGGTGGTTGTTAAAACGAATGTTGTATCCATGATTCAAATCTGCATTTACCTCACTCAGCTTGGAATACCATTTACGCATCTTTGTACTGAAACATTTAAATAAAATGTATCCTATAGTCTAAAAGTTAAAAAAAAAATACTATTTTATAGTAGGATATTATGGATTACTCTGAATTTGCAATTGTTCCTTTCCACTACAATGTCCACTGATACTGTCTAAGAAGTATGCGAGAAAGCAAACACTGTATAAAAATTATGAAACAGATGCAACTAACAACCATAGACTCCTCCAAATTTGATAAAAGCAATTATCTTTAAAGTCCTTAACAAAGCGGCACTTGTACATTATAAGAATCTCAATACATTAGTAACCACAATAAATATTTATAGTGTAAGGTAACTATTAAAAAAAACTTAAGAATTGGTTCACTAATTATATTACAAACACACCACACAATATGGGATCATAACATTTAGCAGTCCTGAGTATGTTTCAGCCAATTTGTTTTGTCATCTGATTTGGTAGCTTTTCAAGTCAGTCACCTATAGTGTTTGATTTTATTAAAGGTAAGAGTGGAGAATTGATTTGCATCAAATGGGTGAATAATCAACATTTTATAAATGTGTTTAATGTCTTACCTTGGATGATTACATTTTAACCATTGCTTATATAAGCTACATCATTGTGGAACCAAGCAAGACTAGCTTGTGATTAAATGGAAAGTACATGACCTCTATATATGAAAATTGTTTAATCTTATTTGATATTTTATAATATTTAAAGACGAGAATGAAGCGCTATTAAAAGCATACCAAACAGATTAATTAAAATGCGACAACAAAAACCAGTGACGACATGAAGGGAAATGGTGTTAATATAGTTAAAATTTGACTTATCTTAACTTATCATTAAACCCTTTTAACATCTCTTACTGGCTGTAGTTATTGAATCTTTTATAAAAGTGTCTTCTCAATGTTGTATTCTTAATTATAGTGTCTATATCTCCAATTTAAAATGTACACTACTTACTTTCTGTAATGGCCAGGTTGCTTTTGACACTATATCTAACGGTCGGAGCGTCTAGCCCATGTGTAACTGTCCGGGGTTTGTGGGTGCTTGTGGAAGGACGGAGACATTGGCAGACCTTGTAAAGGAGGTGTTTATTCTACAAAAACTACATGTGATGTTCTACAATACAAGGGTCATGGAACAGAGATGAAGGATCCGCGTCTTTGAGTTGGATTTCGACTCGGTTTGTTTGTCATAACTAGATACTGGCCTAACCACATAAACGATACAAGTATTTGTTCCTCAACAGCGGTTCACACACAAGTCTGTCTTGTCCTCGTATAAGGAAATACAAGGCAAGTGCCATCACCGAGACTTGAACCCGTGAGCCTAACATTGAGATGTTGTTAACCTGTAGTACTATACGTCACGGACAAACCTAGCGACTGACCCATGGTCTGAAAACGAGCGCGCTACTCAACTGTCAAGAGAAGAGAGAGCCCCTCCTTCTCGACCTCTATTTGATTAAATGTTTTGCCATAGTTTTCGAGACATGTTTCGAATAAGGGTTTTGCAATCACCTACACTCGAATACACACTCTCATGTTAAGAAAGCATAGCACTGATCCAACTCAAATTGACGGATTCTTTATACATAGTTTATTCACTTTATTACTATTTTGTAACCCTCAGCTCTTACAACTACCCCATCCACAAATTAAGTTATGAGAATACCATTCCAATAACTTAAACTACTAACTACTTTACCAAAATTATAAACAATGGTTCCTATTACATATACTCATTTTGCTTGTAACTCTACAATAAAAATAACATTATTAGTTGTTTAGTTACTACTCTACACTGTAAGCAATACTAAGCAGTGACCAGATATCCACATTTAAATTTGCTGCTAAATTTATTACCAAAGAGGAACATTGCTCCTATGATGTTCCCTCTACTCATATCCCATGTGTACAGGAACCCACTGTATAAAATAACCAACCTATTGTACAGAACTACTGTATTCCAAAATTGCTATTATTTAAATTTCTAAAACATTACTCTGGTCAATTAAGGAATGTAACCCAAAATCTGTCACTATTTTGAATTCATTTTCCAAAGAACAATTTTTCTTCCGTACTCGAAAATAGCCCCTGTAATTAAGGGTCGAACCTGGATTTCTTCATCTAGAGAACACACAACAGTTAACCACGTTATTAAATAACACCATTGGAAAGCAAACATTATTAGTGTGGTACAACAACAAACAAAACATTAACATAAGTTTACTACATAGAAAAACAAATAGTTTTTGTTTAAACATGAAATTATCATTAATTAAAAATTTACTTCCAGCATGACATAACAACAAAATTAATTTAATTTGTCCAATTGTTTTCTTTTTAACGTTTTCCATATAATAACTATATTGCCCTTACATTGCACAAAACAAATAAAACACCTTCTCCTAAGGCTCTATATTTTTTCCACTTGTGCAAACCACTGTTGCATATGTTGCACATTCCTTATAAAGGTTTCCTTACTCGGAGCTCATACCGATAAGACACATTACTTGCGCTACATGATCACGGCCCCGTTAAGTAATGCCCGCACCAAATGGTGAAGGTTGAGGTGGTTTTGGAACCCCCTGACCTGGCACCTTCATTCGTTACTCCACTGCAGGTGTTGCTGCAGTTTTCTGAAGTCCTGGCAAAGAATCTCCTCTACTTACAAAAGGTTTTAATCAATTCACGTTAACAACTATGGACCTATTGTCTAGCTGTAGTTTAACATTGACCCCACTAATTTGCTCAAGAATTTGGTAAGGACCTTAAAATGCTAATATAAATTTCTTCTGTTGTTCTTTCATCACTATCACATTAGTCAAATAAACCCAGTCACTCGGTTTAAAGTTGCCAATTACAGCTTTCTTGTCATGTTGCTTGGCTTGAGTCTTGAATGCTGTATGATTCCTTTTCGAAATTGTTTTCCATGTGTCTCGCAGTCTCTCTGCCAAATCCAAAATGTGTGTATTCGAAATGTCATCCGGCAACTTCTTCCCAATGTATGGCGTCACCATTTTTTTTTTTATATATATAAATAATATGGTAGGGGGAAAGCTTGGTGCTTGAATGAGTTCTGATATTGTATGCTGTCACCGCAAAATCTAGATAACAGTTCCAATTGTTTTGACTTTGATTAACATAAAGAGATAATATCTTCCCGATCGTGCGATGAACTCTCACAATGCCCATTTCTGCTCGGATAGTAAGCACTCTATCTAAACATCAATATTTGAACCATTAATGCTGACATAAAATTTGTTCCTTGATCTCACAATCACTCCAAATTTAAAAATTCAATTAAAAACTAATGCTTCAGCGACTGTCTCTGCTTGCTGATCAGGGATTGTAACCATAACAAGGTAATAAGAAAAATGGTTAAGAATGGTTAAAATATACTTATTCCCCTCTCTTGACTTAGATAAGAGTCCTAATATGTCAATTCCAACTCTTTCAAAAGGAGTTGTAACCTCTGGAAATTCCACCAACTTTGCTCGTGTAACACCGGTTTTCGTCCTCTTTGCACAGCTAACACAGCTGTTTATGTAGTTGGCAACATCAAGTTGTCTCGACGCCCACCAGTAGTGCTCCGCAATCTCGCGATTTGTATAGCGTTTCCCTGCATGCTCGGAAAGCACAGTATTATGGAATTCCTCTAAGACTTATTTAACCAATAATTTGGGGACCAATATTCTCAGCCATGAATTAGTTTTTCTATACAAGATTCCCTCTTCTTCCATGAACTAATCTTGAGTTTTCCAACTGTGACAGTCTTGATATACTTCCTGAGCTGTCTTTAGCTCGCCGTGCACTTCCAGAGTCAGTGCCTTTATCTTCCTTGATAACGCATCCGCATTACCTTGGATAATTCTTGGCCTATAAGTCACTATAAAGGTGTATTCACTCAGCCGCAACGTCCATCGTAACAATCTACTGGACAGATCTTTCAAACTCAACAACCATTTTAAAACTGAATGGTCTGTAATTATACTTCAAAATAATGTCCATACAAATACCATTTGAAATGGGACACCTCCAAAAGACTCTTTCTCAGTAACACTATAGTTGATCTCAGCTGCCTCAAAGCATAGGCTATTGGGTGTTCTACACACTATATCTTCTGACTTAACAAACACCCTATTGAAAACTTAGACGCGTCAGTACTCAGGATAAAAGGATGTCCAAAATCCGAGTAGGCCAACACTGGTGAAAAGGTCAATCAATATCTCTTTTAGCTGCTTGAAAGTGTGTTTACAACTCTCTGTCCAGGCGAATGCGTGCCCCTTCTTCAACAATGTGGTTAGTGGTTTGGCCACCCTCGCATATTTAGGTACAAAGCTATGATAAAAATTACTTAGTCCGCGAAAACTTTGTTTCTCTTTCACCTCCCTAGGGGTTGGAAATGAGAAATCGGCACACCAAGGTACTGCTAGAACACTCTCGCGGCCGATATATCGGCGCCAGCTAAATCTTGCTCTGTAAGTTTATTTTTAATAACTAGGTGGCACCACAGCAAGGTATTCTAAATGTTTAGGTTTAGTTCATACTTTTTTCCAACAGATAGCACCATTGGTCTGAAAAAACTATTTATTTTAAACAGTTGAAATATGTTATGCTCATTGTTTACATCATGGTGTGAATACGTTTCTAGTTGATAGTTTTTCCCTTATTCCTTATATATATATAAATATATTTGCTTCTATTATTTTTCTTACTAGTTTTCTTTTTATATATTATTTATTATATTTTTGTTGTTTTATTCAAAGTTTATGTGTTGTTTAGTTGAAATATTTTAGCTAGGCAATGGCTGGATCATGTTATAGGCTAAATGACTCTGACATTTTAGACTATTTAGATATTATTGACAGTGTCAGCGACTTTGTGAATAACAGTGATTCTGACGTCACTAGTGACAATGACAATTTGCCATATCTTAGGAATCCAGCTGTTCATAGCATGTCTGACATTGATGAAGACTACAGGGAGAGATTGTCACCTGAGCAACCTCTTCCTCTCCCCTTTACATGATTTTACAAAATGCTATGTAGTTCTCAAACACCAAACTAGTATCAAATTTTACAGAAATAAATTCTCTTTCTTGCAGGATGACTGATGAATAAGGAAGACAAGGAAATAATAATAATGTTTAGCTCTGAATTAGAAATTCTAATTTAATTTTCAAAATTTAGATATTTTTTTTGCAAAATAACTGTAGTATAATAATTTATTTAAATTTTTCTATAACTTTCAATGTTTATAGTATAAGTGTGATTTTTTTTATGTATATAAGCTAAAAATGTTTTTTATGAGAAAATTTAAAATGTTTAGAGGTAAATATGTGAAAATTAGCCTGAGTGTTTTGGTTCAGTCTAGTGAAAATGCGGTGCAAAAGGGTTAAGGAAGTTGGCACACAGTTGAATTTGCTACAAGGTAATGGTACTCCAAGACGGTACAATCAGCAAGAAGTCACACCGGCCTCTGACAAATTCTCAGGAGTAAATTTACAAAGTCAAATGACACCTAACAATGCACACATATATTAGATTAGGCCAGACAGTGTGTTGTTATAAACAGCGTTGATTAACATCTTAGATGTAAAAGGCGATTCTCATGTGTGCAGACTATTACTAGATTCAGGTTCCAAAACAAGTTGTATCACAGAAGAGCTTGCACAAAGGCTTTTTTTACAACAAATTAGAGGTTTTCCTTCTATCTCTGGCATAGTGCAATCAACAGTTAGAATGTCTTAAATTGTTCAATATGAGATAAAGTCTTTCAATGAATACCCAGCTAGTTTAGACTTTCTAGAGTTGTCCAAAATCACTTAATACTCATACCAAATACATACATAGACTTTTGGGCGTTGGTCAAATTAGGAATTCAAGAAGTACGCTCATTTTTCAAATAACAATTTTGGGTTGGATAATCTCAGACAAGATTGATCTGAAAGCTTCTTTAGAGCAATACTCAACTTCAGTGACACATTCTGTCATTTACCAAGGCAGATAACCTTTACTGAAAGTGTCAACAGTTCTGGAAGTTAAGAGGACTTTTCTACCACCCCATGTCACTCTAGTGAGGAGTTAGCGTGTGAGGAGCATTTTAGGAACAACGCCAGGAGAAATTCAGATGGATGTTTTGTAATTAAATTGCCAACAAAGGGAAAAAAATCAATCAACTAGGTAATTCCATGAATAACGCAGTAAAATGATTCCATCAGTTAGAGAGGTGGTTTTCAAAAAGACCCAGAACTCAAATACACGTATGCAAGCTTCATGAATAAATATAAAAACTTGCATCATATGCTGATAGTCTCCAAAAAGGAAATTGACCACCTTTATGAAACTAGTGTTATCTAACACATCACGCTGTAATGAATGGGAGTAAAAGTACAACAAAACTTCGCAATGTGTTTGATGCATTCGCAAAGTACTGAACAGATGTTTCTCTTAATGATGTACTTATGGTCGGGCCAACACTACAAGATCTATTTTCAAACATAATTGGGTTCAGATTACACAAATTTGTCATGACTGCTGGCAATGCTAAAATGTATAGACAGATATAAGTTGATCCAGCAGATACTCATCTTCAAAGGATCCTCTGGTAAGATAACCCTGGAAAATCTATCCAGATATTATGTCTTACAACAATCATATATGGCACTCCTTTAGCAACAACCTGCTCCAGATGAACAACATGACTTTCTATTAGCCTCCCAGGAAATATAGAGAGACTTTTATATAGATGTTGTGATGACAGGTGCAAACTCTTTATTTGAGGCAATGATACTTCGATGGCACCTCAAATAAATGCTTCAACATGGAGGGTTTCAAATGAGGAAATGGTGTTCAAACAATTTAGAGATATTAGCTGATCTCGACAAAGAAATGAGACCAACACAGCATGGGCTTCAGAAGGGTTCAGAAAAGTTTATCAAGACATTAAGCATATTGTGAACTCTCATTTTATATTATTTTAACGATTCAATGAGACATTATTCATTAAGACAAGACAAACTTGTGTAGAAGTGTTTAAAACGCACTTTACTTTCAGACATAGTGCACATTTTTGAGCCACTATGGCTTATTTGGCCAGTGATGCTCAAGGCAGAGGTTTTCATGCAAAGATTGTTGCAGCTCAAGATAGGATGGGATGGCCCCTTAACCACAACTCATTTCACAGAATGGATTAAATACAAGGAGGAGTTAATTCAATTTAATCATCTTCATGTACCAAGAAGCATCCTAATTGGTGAACAGCAATCTGACAATCAAACACATGGATTTTGTGATGCTTTCAGAGGTTGCCTACAGTGCTTGCATTTATATCAAATGAGAAAATAATGCAGGAAATACCAGCATAAGTATATTGTGTTCTAAGTCATGGAATACACCACTGAAAAGGCTGACAATGCCCGGACTTGAACTTTGTGTACCATTATTGTTGGTACAACTAGCACACAAGGCACTTATTTATCTTTTTTGCAACTTTATCAAATGCACTTTATGGTGTGACTCAACAATAGTTTTGGTGTGGCTGAATGCTCCACCCACCCACCCAATGGAAAACATTTGTAGCTAACCGGGTGCCAGAGATTCACGCAAGGACTTAAGAATATAAAGTCTCACGACAATCCTACTAATTATATATAGAGGGGTATGATACCCAAACACATAATGTATGCAGAATTATGGTGGCATGGGGCCACATTTATTAGTTGAACACGGTTATACACCACCCTGCAAGCTAGATGATTCATTCGACATACCAAAAAGGCGTAAATTATTCAAAATCCAAATGATAATCACTAAGCGTCAAACCTGTATTGACAAGTATCCTTATTAACAAATTTCAGCAAATAGCAGCTTATTGTTTCCAGGAAATTTGCCATTTGAAAACATCTTCAATCACCCAACAGACAAGACAGTTAAACATACAAGAGCTAAATCATGCGCTTACCCATTGGATTCAGCATGTTCAATGAAATAAGTTTACGGATTGCATCCGAATCTAGTTAGTCCAAAGAGTAAACTCAAAACAATAGGGAATCATCAAAGTTGAGGGCAGAAGTGAGAAGGCCTCAACACAATACAATAAAAAATATCCCATTGTCTTACCCACCAAAAATCAACTAACATACTTAATTGTACAACGACAACACGTGAAATAAATACACACGGGTCCACAAGCACTACTTGCAGCCATAAGACAGGTCTCTTGGTCATTAAATGTTCATAATTTAATGAATCAAATAGTTCACCATTGTATCAAATGTTTCAACCTCAACCCTAATTCTACATTTCAAATCATGAATCAGCTACCACAGCAAATATTACAACCAACGCGACCATTCTTACACATTGGAGTAGATTAATGTGGTCCAGTGTATGTTAGACCTAATCGTCGACATGGAAATTTATGTAGCAGTTTTTATATGCTTCACAACGAAGGCAGTTCATATAGAGTCAGTAAGTGACCTGAACACCTAAGGTTTCCTTGGGGCCTTTAAACATTTCAGGACTCGTCATGGGAGATGTTCTTCTTTCCTCTATTAAGATAATGCTACAAACTTTGTGGGTGCCAAACGTGAACTTCAAGAGCTTAAAAATCTTGTTACATCTGAACCTCATCAACAGAAGATAATGGAATAGTTTACAAAGAACAACATCAAGTGGCATTTTATTCCACAACGATTCCCTCATTTTAAAGGGCTTTGGGAATTGGCAGTTAAGTCAGTAAAATATCATCTCAAACTCATAGTAGGAATAGGTTCTTTACCATGTGAAGAAATATACACTTGTCTAACATTAATAGAAGCTTGTCTTAGTTCCCGACCTTTAACTCTCATAACCTCTCCTCACCAGAACACTTCCTAATCAGAGATGCACTCACCACCTCGGTAGAACCAGATTTACGAATATTAAATGTGAATAGACTCCAGATGGCAGCAAGTGCAACAGAAGATGCATCACTTTTGGACTCGATGATCGAGGGAATATCTCACCCAGCTCCTGAAATGTGCCAAATGGTGAAAGGAGCAACCAAACTTGAAGGCAGTGGATATGGTTTTCTTCCGAGATGACAACTTGTCGTCCTGCAAACAAATATAGATTGCATCGTCCAACTTCATCCTGGAAGCGACATGTTTGTGCGAGTTGCCACTATCATAACATAATCGAGTGTGTCAAAGAGAGCTGTTGGAAGACTGTATACTCCCAATGGAAAATGACACACAATAACAAAACATATTGTATTCTTATTGTATCTTTTTTGCAACTACGAGTTGATTTTATTTGTTAAGAGCTATTTTATCTACATATATTATTCATTGTATTTTCAAGACTGCAAATTAGTTCAAGCATTAAAAAACAAATTGAAAACATAACCAAAATCATTAGAAAAGGAAACAAAGTAATCAAAAAGTTATACTTTTCATGCTTTAAAATGTTTAAAAACCAACGATATGATTAAATGAAGTGCAACGAGTAAACTGATCAAATTATTTGCTTATGTATGTGATGGTCACAATAATATTATAATAATAAAATGATAACTTATGTATATATTATTAATGGTCTCTTCATCACTCCTTATAGCCCTCTGATCTACCCACTATATATATATTTTATTTTTTAAACTACTTTATATACTAATACATCAATAGGACTATAAAAATATCAATTAAACATGTGACAAATGCAGTTTGTTTATTAAGAAAAATAAACAAAAAATATCTATAACAGAAAAAGTTGGTAATAATCGTGTAAATTATTTTATAAGTTCTACTTTATTATACTTTAGATTTTCCTTAACAAAAACACATGTATAGGAAACAGTACTATGATTAAAAAGATAATGGAATGAAAATTCTTAGTGACTAATGTGGTTTATTTAATTTGTAACAATATATTAAAACATTTATTTTTTGCTAAAAGTTGATAGTAAGATACGTCTTCTTCTTATCTAAAGTGTCCTGGATAAGTTCTGCTTTTTTACAACTATCATTCCTTCAAGCATTGATTGAGCAACCTTTGCTCCCAAGATGATTTCTGCCCAAAGCTTTCTATAACTTTGAATGTGCTTATTCAAAAAGCTTGTCACTGGTTGTTTTTTTAATTCTTTTCAGATCTTATATTTTTTTCAATAAAGTATTATTGCTTTTTAATTTCTCTTTAACTTTCTTCTGCCATTTAGGCAAACTACTTTTCTTCTTCTTTTTTCTTCTTCAAATTCAATCACTACTCCAGCTTTTTATCCTTTTAATCTATACTTACTAATATTATAAAGAGGAAAGATTGGATTTTTTGTTGTTTTGTTTTTAATTGATAAACTCAAAAACTACTGGACCGATTTTAAAAATTCTTTCACCAATATAAAGCTACATTATCAGCGAGTAGCATAGGCTATATTTTATTTTGAAAATTTAATGTATTTCTCATTACAAACAAAAAAAAATAATCAAATCTTTTCTCTTTATAATATTAGTGTAGAAAAGGAAGTGTTTGTCTGGGTGTTTGTTTGTTTGTGTGCGATGCCCAGCCAAATCTACGGCACGTAGAGATCTAAACATTTTAACATAGTTGTACATGAGGGGGTCCAAATGCACCTCAAAGCAGGATTTTTAACTAGCTTTTTAATTAGGCTATTTCTAGCACAATACCACAGTGGGTCACGAGCAACGACGTGTGGGATTGCTAGTGTGTCATGTAGGAATAGGTGAAAGATCTTGCCAAAGACAGTAGCTCCCTGATGATTGGGATTAATTATGGTTTTTTCCGTAGTTTTTTAAAGCATATTAAATATTAATTTGTGCATTTAACATTCACAATGACATGGATGCTTTGTCAACAGTCAAAATTCTACCAGAGTGAGAGAAACCTCTCTTAACATCTCCACTCCACAGAGTCAAACATACCTTTATTACCTCTGCAGCATTTGGACACTTCAACATGCCACATGTTTGAGATAAATGTATGTTTTCGAGTACGCATCAATTGAAGATTCTTTATGTGCTTCAAATTTTATGAAGGTAGCATTTTCCACTCATCTTGAAGGATGTCAGTGAGAATATCTATGGGAAGAACCTTAACAACCTTTACAATATCCGTATTGCTGCAATTCGAATTTTTCTGCTTAGGTCGCAGGAAATTCATGTGTTTAAGAAAAGATGCAATTGTTGATATAGATACTGATCTTTTACGAAAAAGATGTTTACAACTAGCAATACAATTTTGCTATACACCCCTTAAAAACAGAATTACTTATTTTATGGCAAGTCTTTCATATAAGCTTCCACTTTGCTGCTAGCCACTATGGCTTTTAATGGAAGAAGGTTTCCTGATTGAAAGATTTATTCCTGATCTGATAATGATGAACATGATGTCTTCAGTTTCTTTAATAAGTCTGCTGCTTTCTTGTTGATAGGGTTTGCAAGGCTGAGTTTTATGGATGAGCGGTTCTTGCTTTTTAAATCTTTTAGTGAATCCTGTAAACAAACCAGCACTTAACATGACTTGTTTGTTTATTTTTTCAGGAATGAGATGATAATTTTGAACATTCTATTTGACACTAAGGCTGCACATTTTTTGGGGGTAAAACTACAGAAATATTTCTATAGAGCAGGAGTTTGTTCAGGCAATCACAAGAATATCTCTAGGTCGGCCACCTTGATGGCACATGCTTCAATAATTTCTTCTTTGGCACATTCCTTTCTTGATGTACTTTGGTGTAATCTTCCCATCTACTTGGAAAACCGTAATAGCAATATTTGAACATTCCTCTCCCAATTCATTAAGACCCTTCAGAAAAGTAACCTAACCTAACCTAACCTAACCTAACCTATATGAACCACATATATGTTACATGTGCCATGTTAATGAGGCCACTACCTCTAACATACAACACTTCTTCATTAACTAGTCTCTGCACTTTTGTAGTGACAGTGGGTCCATCGCTTCCTAACAACAACATGCTATTTAAGGACAAATTTGACTTTTTTAAGGTCAGCAATATACGCTTTGATAGTTCTTTTGCAGTCGCATGACCTAAGAAGAGAGATTCAAGGTGCGTAGCTTGTATTTTTTTCATATTTTTAGACCAAAATCTTATTAATATTATAAGTTCTTTATCATTTTCTTTAGTTGTTGTCTCATCAAATTGAATATTGTAATATGCACCCTGAGCATCTTTGATCATTTGGTAAGAAAATAAGGACCTAATGTTTCCGTAATTGGATAAATCACTTTAGCTTCGTTAAGGAAACTGATCAATTACACTCTGTGGAAACATAGACTGAAATACATCATTTATTCAATTGCACAAAGTAACAGAATAATTGCTAGCAACAGTTTTCAGTGCCCAAATTAATTTTGATCTAACTGCACTGTCTTTTAAACTGTAAAAAATCACTGCACCTGTAGTACTGATTGACTCTGATACATATAAGGATGATTCATATTTATGGTTATCATGTATTGGAGCTGCAGCTGGTCCAATTCTTGCTGACAAATGTAGATGAAGAGGTGACCTCTTTGTTGAAACATTATTTTTATGTTTCACAGACTATGTATGCAGATTCACAGACTGAAAAGTTGCACTCACAAATAACACAATAACCTTGATCTTCAGTTTTTCCTTTTTTTAACCAGTCAAACATTTTTACACCGAGGCGGTCAGTTTGTGACAGCGATAAAGTCTGAAACTTGCACTTTCCCATATTATTTATTTTCTGTATTCAGAATCTGATACAAAAATAAATAAATTAAGATGCTATAATAGCATCGAAATATTGAAGTGTGTGTAAATATGTGTTAATGTTTTTACTTTTATGTGTGCTCTACTGTATTCCTAATATTCTATCATTTTATTTATTATCAATTAATTCTAGATAAGAAAAAGAACAGAAAAACATGTATATTGAATTTAGTATGTAATTATCTTTTACATCTTTCTGTTTAATTGGTAAGTTTAATTCTTCAGATAAAATAGAAAGATATAACTCTTTAGATAATATATCCTTACGGACCATCAGTGAAATTTAAATAAGCCCTATAATTGAATGCAATAAGAATAAAAATAATTATCTTCGGTAAACAGGCGATTGTTTTAGGTATATTATAGAGTAGTTAATGTTTCTTACTTTTTTTAAGTACCTTTAAGTAACTTTGAATCATAAAGGTAACCATTATTTAGCCATTGGGCCACCTCATTTTTAAACAAAGGTAACCAAATAGTCACTTTAAAATATAAAATAACTAATAGTTGAAAAAGTAGCCACGTGGTAGTCCTGTATTTTATATGGTTATTTTCTTTATTGCAATTTTTATTATGTCTAGCGTTTGTATTTACTGTATCATCAAAAATATATTTAGCTAATAGCCACCATTTTTATTTTCCCCCTATTTATTTGAGGTATTTAATGTGCACTTTCTGAACCAACTGATTATATCAGCACACAGCTTATGGACTAACCTAAATCCAGAACAGATACAACATCCAGCCCCCAACTGTTAATTCATCACTGTGAAAGAGGAAACCCACATTTCACTAATGTTAAATTTTTCAGCCATGCTATGAATCGAATCTGATACCCTTAGTTCAGTAGACAGACATGCTACCAAATGATCTAAGGTGTTGGATATTCTTATGTTTAAGTACAAAATTGTTTTGAGGCTCTTAACATGATAAGGGTTATTACATCTGAGACTGCACTTAGAATTCAAAATCCCTTGTACCACACCCAAATTTGTATAAAGTAACTTTGTCTTGACTGAGTTTTGAACCGACAAAATTATCATAGCTATGTTTACTTTAAATTAGAAAATAAATTATGTTTTGGACAATATAAATAGTTAACAGTACTGTATGATAGCAAAACTAATAATTTATATACTGCTCCTAAAATGGGTTTTCAAATTTCTGAATAATACAATTCACTGGGGGAAGGGGAGGTAATGTGGCCCCCTTGTTTCCTCTACTAACGATGCTTATGCTTAGTCTTATTAGAGGTTATGCCCACAGCTTGTAGCAGATTATATATTAAAATTTCTTTCGGAAAGTAACTATACATCTTCTAATAAGATTTTTAAAAATCATATTAACTTTAAATTCTGTAAAATTAAGAAAAGTGTAAGATGATCTCTTATAAAGGGTAAACGATATTAAAATTAAACAGATTTGATAAAAATAGAATCAACAAAAAAGGAGAATTGACGCAAACTAAGAAGTTAAATTGGGAAATGAGTTGAGAGATAATATTGAGTTTAACTTATCAGAAAGAGTGTATATTTAGAATGATTGTGATAAAACACTTGTATAAAATTACATTATAACACTAGACACTTTAACATACATATTAAAAATGTGAGTCACAGTAACATTACACAATCAGACTAAAAACATCATAATATATGTATTAAGACATAAGTCAAATAGTCATTAAGAGCATATAGTATTAAACAAAAACACTGAAGTTGGTAAACTTAGTTAAAGATAGTAAAAAAGTTTTGAGAATGATGCAAATTATGTTTATGAAACATGTAATTTGATTGATCTTGTCTTTCAGGAAAACTTTTGAGATCACAAATTTAATACTATAAATTTTACGAGACAGAAGTCCAAAGATTATAGAACATTAGAGGAAAA
>CABEEJ010002600.1:20273-87193 GCA_901482245.1 Timema douglasi | reverse complement strand
TTTTCCTCTAATGTTCTATAATCTTTGGACTTCTGTCTCGTAAAATTTATAGTATTAAATTTGTGATCTCAAAAGTTTTCCTGAAAGACAAGATCAATCAAATTACATGTTTCATAAACATAATTTGCATCATTCTCAAAACTTTTTTACTATCTTTAACTAAGTTTACCAACTTCAGTGTTTTTGTTTAATACTATATGCTCTTAATGACTATTTGACTTATGTCTTAATACATATATTATGATGTTTTTAGTCTGATTGTGTAATGTTACTGTGACTCACATTTTTAATATGTATGTTAAAGTGTCTAGTGTTATAATGTAATTTTATACAAGTGTTTTATCACAATCATTCTAAATATACACTCTTTCTGATAAGTTAAACTCAATATTATCTCTCAACTCATTTCCCAATTTAACTTCTTAGTTTGCGTCAATTCTCCTTTTTTGTTGATTCTATTTTTATCAAATCTGTTTATATAGTGTTCCTTACTAAAATTAAATATGTTTTTTATGGATATTAAAATTGTTATAAAATTAGTAATAAAATTGATTTTTAGACATGTTATAAAGTGCCTTCAGTCTTTATTCATAAACTAAAGAGAAAATTTATCACATGTGAGTGATTTTTATTTAACTCCTAACATATATATGTATATATTTATTTATATAATGTATATATATGTAAATATTTATGTATATAAACACACACACAAACTTACATAGGTTGTCCTAAGTTACGATAAAATCTATTTCAAATAGATTCTGAAGGTATTTTATAAATGTAAATATTTATATATATTTTCATATATACGAGGCATGGAACACCAGAACATATATCCTACTAACGAAAGAATGTTTCAAGAGTTTTCTACTAGGATGTTTTCCATGAAAATAATTCAAACTATAACAAATATCAAAAACCAAAAAACTCATTTTAAGTGTCCAGTTAAAGTCGGTTAGTCATAACAGAACTTTAACAAGGATGAGAAGCCTGAATGAACTAAAACTAAAATATCCAGATGAAACTCATAAATTAAAAAAGGAAATAAAAAATGTGCCTAAGAATTCACACTTAAAAATGAATTCTAGTAGTGTTTTCTCTGTTTAATGAAGATTCTTTCTTGAAACTAAACGATTACCACAAAAAATAACCAAAATGTCTTGTTCACAATAGGTGTATTTGTAATTTTTTGTTTAGTGATTATGACAAACTGTTGTAAAACTTAGGTATTATTGTGTGTTGGTATTGGTTACTAGGTATATTCAATAGAGTCTTAGTACTTTTTTTATAGCCGTGTTTCTTAGGATCTTACTATTGATTGAAAATGACTATTATCTTACATGGTAACTAATATATGTGATAAATAAATTAGCAATATTATTTTCTAGCTTAATTTGCTAATATTTTTAAAAAAATATTTGAGGTATTTAACGTGCACTTTATTAAACGACTGATTATATTAGCATACGACTTATAAACTAGCTTAAATCTAGAACAGATGCAACATCCAGCACCCAGCTGTTAATTCATCACTGTGAAAGAGGAAACCCAAATTTCACCAATGATAGATTTTTGGCCGTGCTAGGAATTGAACCAGGAACCCTTAGATCAGTAGGCAGACATGCTACCTACTGAGTTAAGGTGTCAGACGATTTGCTAAGAAGAAAGAATTGCACTAACATGTTATCCATCATTCGAGCATCCTCTGCTCTGACAACCAAACTACGAATTAGTCCTGAGTGGTCAGCCATTTCTGCACCTAATCGTAGTCTAGCTTCTTTCAAAGCTATCACCTTTTGCATTAACTCTTCCAATCTTCTGTATTGCAGTGGGAACCCCGCCACAACCTGTACTTGTATTACAAAAGCATAGCCAATGAGTCCAAAACTGTTTGTTACAAAGGATATTTTAATATAATTAATAGGCCTACGAATAATTAATGATTAGATATTAATTTAAATTAGTTAAAAATGAAACCTGTAAACAAGAACCGGACCCAGACCTTTGGCTTAGTGCACCAAAGATCCACCACTCAGCTATCCAAGATTTGTCCCGTACTCAGGGTTATTCTTCACTCATATTTTAAGGCTGAGTCAGTGATAGACATGTTGAATTTGTCAGCTACATTCAAGCATTAAATTGATAATGTTGGCTATAAGATACCACAGCCAAATGCAACTCAGTAGGGATGTTATGCCGCCAAATGCATAATACAAGATATAATTAATGAAAATTTAAGCAATGATTGCAAATCATTATAGTTACGAGAATGTCCATAATGAAGAAACCACATTACAATTAGTTGAAAAATAACACCTGGATGTGGAAATCGAACCTGGAACCTTTGGCTTAGCGCGCCAATATATTACCACTGAGCTATCCAGGATTCCTCCCATGCTCATGGTCATGCTTTGATCATAGTTTAAGGATGAGTCTGTGATGGACGTGGTCAAATTGTCAGCTACATATGAGCGTTCAATTAATAATGCGAGCTATCAGATACCACAGCCATCTGCGACTCAGTTGGGCTGTTATGCTGCCAAGTATACAATACAAGATTGTAATTAAAGTGAATTTAAATAAAAATTAACACCCGGTTGCAAATCTTTGTGACCACGGGAATTTCTGTATGGAACAGACCACATTTAAATTAATATAAATTAGTTGAAAAATGACACCTATACATGTGGATCAAACCTGAAACGTTTGACTTAGGACTCCAGTGCTCTACTGCTGGTGGCGTACTAAGGTGAATCCTTAGTATATGCTACATTTTCTTGTACAATTCAATCTACTTGTTTCCACATCCATCTAAATTATCCTACCCATCTTCTTGGGATTCTTTAATTTACATTTTTATTTATATTATTCTAATCATGTTTTCCGCATTATTGATCTTTATCAATATTCATTTATATTTGCTCGCCAAGGACGATGATCCTTGGCGGGGATAATTGTGTTGATGTCTTTGCTGCAACTCTAGTGGCTGTCAACTGGGTTACACCTCTAGTGCCTTGTACATCCATCGTCAACACACGTGTGGTAGTGAAGACTAATTGACCCGGCTCGGTATTGTCAAGACAACAATGGTGCTGTAACTATAGTGGCTGTCAATTGGGTTACACCTCCAGTGCCTTGTACATCCATCGTCAACACACGTGTGGTAGTGAAAACTAATTGACCCGGCTCGGTGTTGTCAAGACAACAATGACACAGTATATCAAAGATGATGGTCTATGTGCTAGATCGCAGGTTCATGACCCAATGCTGGCATCAGCTTTCGACATACTGTGGTGCTATGCAGAGGTGGAAGAATAGTATGACGCAAAATTTGTCCCAATTTTCTCAGACTCAGTCCCCTTTTAAACTCCTTGATGAAAAAGGAAGTGAAATTTGACTGGGAAGAGGAACATAAATTCTTCCTTAAAGAAAGCTTTGATTTCCCCTAAAGTTCTCAGGATGCCCGATTTGTACAAACTATTCAAACTCAGGGTGGAAGCTTCTTCCATTGCACTTGGTGCGATACTGTCCTAGTGCTATCCTGATGATGGAGTTTTACCTGTGGCTTTTGCAGGCAAAACTCCGAATAAAGTAGAAAGAAAGTATAGAACCTACAATAAGAGTGTCTAGGCTGTGCAACGAGAGGAAAAATTTGTGGACTCTTTCGAGCAAAGGGAGCTTGAGATTTTTAATGATAATATTGCTATTATTTGGATGTGGAGCAATCTTAAACCACTTGGGAAGATAGGCGGTTGGGTTTTGCTCCTCTCTCAATTAAAGTTCATTACCCATCATATTTAGGCTGAGGACAATATTGTTGTGGATATTCTTTCTTGTGTGAATGAAGGATTAGATCATATTGCTCCTTCTGAGGAGAAATACCATGTTATTTTGATTCATACTATCCCTGAGTCTTTTGTTTCAATTAGACAACACCAAAGAAGATCCATATGTTATTGATGTTTTAGTTAAATTGGAAAGGGGAGAAGAGGTTGGAAGATTTTTCATGCATAAAGGACTTCTTGTCTCCTCGGGTCCTAAAAGTAAAAGTAGGAAGATTTTTGTGCCAATAAAGATTAGGCCTATGCTGCTAGGCTACTTTCACAGTTCTGTTTTTGGTGGACATCTAGGTGTTCTCAAGACCCATTCAAAAGTTACCAAAGAGTTTTTTTGGCCCAACCTATATAAGGACGTTAGAGACTGGGCGAGAAAATTTGAAGCCTGTCTCATGACTAAACCAACTCAGAGCACGCGTTTTGGGTTTAACTCAGCCGATGTAGCCTAGCGCCCATTGGAAAAAGGTTTCTGTCGATTTTGTTGGGCCTGTCACCCGCTCCTCTATTGGTAATGTCTGTATTTTGGTTTTGGTCAAAGCTTTCTCGAAGTTTGTAATTATGATTCCTCTTAGGAACATAAATAACACTACTACTGCACACACTCTGTCTAGAAGGGTTTGGGCTGTCTTTGGTGCTTCTCGTATACTAGTGAGTGTTAATGGTCTTTGTTCTAGGTTTAAGTCCTTCTTGAACATGTGTTTTTCCTGGGGTATCAATCATGTTACCACGGGCCCTTAAAATCTGTCTCCTAACCATGTTGAGAGCTTCAATAAGAACCTAAAAGTAAAGTTGCAGTGACTATTTATCATAGTGAATCCCAAGCTCTTTGGGATAGTGAGTTGGATTTTTTTGAACCTATCGTTCAACTCTGGGTTGTATGCAACAACTGGAGCATCTTTGGCATTAGTGCTTCTGGGTAGGAAGCTTAGCAACACACTTTTGGCGGTGTGAGATGTCGACCCTCTGATAGGTGACTCTGTGGACTCCCCTTGTTTTGAAAGGTTTAAGCTTGCTTTTCAGAATCTGAGACAATCACAGAAGATAGTCACAGCAGTATAGCAGGGGTCGTCACCCTGTGAGTTTTGTAATCGGGGATAAGTTTCTGTGTGAATGTTTTCCCTATAGCTAAGCTGCTAATGAGGTGTCAGCTAAATTATTGCCCAAGTGGAGTGGTCCATGGATCGTGGATGTATTTCTTACCCCTATTTCGGTGAGTGTAAACAACCCAGGGGAAATACAACAAGCACATGTCATTCGATTGAAAAAGTGTCTCTGTAACTGAGCTAACGACAGTGCTAGATTATAACTAGCCAGTTAGTGACTTTCATGTGTTCAAAAGTTTGATTCAACTTCTTTCTAATACTAAAATTTTTCCAAGTTAAGAGTGAAAATTAATAAATACTTTAAAATGTGTAAGAGATTAAATACTATAGTGGCATGCTATTAGATATTTATGCCACATAAGATGCCCAAGGCTTTATAGAACATGCATTAAAGTGCAAATAAAAAGCATTGGACTATATTTGCGAATGTTTGTACAATATCATCAAATGGCAACTGTCTTGTAATATCATGTTCTAATGACATGAAAAAATTACCACTAAATCTTGGTTCAAGCATCGTTGGCCATAATTTATTTTTAACTAAGGTAAGTTTAGAATAAGAGCACTTTGATTCACAGTCGGTTAGAGGAATAACCAAATACAATTTAAAAGCAGCAGTAATTACATTTGGAAAAACATCAACCAAATGAATGATGATCATACATATATTTAGCAATGTCTTGGCAACTAACTACATCAACACTCTTGATAAAATTGTAACATTGGGTTACAATATACTATCCACCCCCATGTTAACCTTCACGCATAAACTCTCTCTATTGGACGCATACTACCCACTCCAAATAGTATCAAAACTAATAATCTTCCTATAATGATACTCTTCTCTATTGTAGTTCACAGTAGTTTTGATCTAAATCAAGAACATTATTAAACCATATAAAACAAGAATAAACTCCCTGCAATCTAAATCTGTTAATGTACTAACCATTTGTATCTTCTGGCTAGAACAACCTCCAAGACGGGCCTAAACATGTCGCGTCCTAGTTTGATGAGTGGACCGAGCGAGCTATGTTGAGCCCGCAGCTGATGTCCGACAGCCCTGATCAAAGTTAAACAATAATGGGCCGGCTGAGATTTCCCTCGAGCAGTGGATGGTGACTATCCTGCCCTCTGGCGGACAGTACATGCTCTACCACCAAAACATTGTGTGACTGAAGACGTCTCGATTGAATAGGTCTAAAGGGTCACTGTAAACAACGGGCGTACGTGATCATCCCTGAGTAACCCAATTCCACGAGCTGGTTGATGGTCTACGTGATTTCATACTAGCTTCATGATGGCCAAAGTGACGTCACCGACAAAGTATTCAAATTCCCCACCACCGCCCAGCGCTGAAACATGGCAACGTTCGATGGACTGGGTTGCTATGCTGAGGTGGAAGAATTGTAGAAGCAGCTACACATTCTTATTGGACGCTAAAGACGTCATTCTTTAACCCTCAGCCCCTGGCCGTACACCATATTCCTTCCTACAACACATGTATATAAAGCTGAGGTTAGAGTCTGTGAGGATCTTAACATTTTCGTTGATAGAGAAAGACGTATTGTGGATTTCATAAATATAGTACTAATAGCAGCAATGAGATCTGACCATTAAAGAGTAATCGCTGTATCATGGTTTTGGTCCACAAAGAGGAAAATATTGGAAGTAGTGTACAAGTTAAAATGCATTCTCATAATCCAAGTTAGCATTTATCCTCCAGTATGAAGTCAAGACATTTTGGTAGGAATGTAAGAATGTTATGTTATTTGGTTCTTGTTTGTGTTCTCGTCAGAGGAGCCTTGATTGAGATTTGATTTTTTTTTTTACTATAGTATTTAGCCTTTTCATGATGGATTTAGAGAGATATTGTATGCAAATGCCAAGGAGAGCAATTTTTATGTAATCATTTTGAGACATGCTGGATTAAAGTATTTAATTTGTGACTCGTCTAGTCAAGTTGAGTGCACCTTGAGCACAATTAATGATTGTTTCTTTGATATCAAATAATTTGTTTGGTTAGCCTAAGTAGAACTCATCCAGTTCATGGTTATTTATTGTCATATTCCTGTTTATATCACTAGTAATAGTGTCTCTTTAAGTTCTTTATAATTCCTCAAGCCGGGCCATGTATATTGAGCACACTTCTTGGGCGTTTCTCAAAAAAAGTGATTATTTTTTACTAGGTGTATAGATATATTCTAAGTAATTTATATTGTGCCATTAGCGCTTGTAGTTCTTGGCTTATGCATATTATAGGTAACTAATCTTATTACCAAATGGGTTTGTTTCTTGCTTTGTGAATTATATAGCTATGTGGAGGTCTCCTACTATGTTTAGGTTAAGCCTTTAAGTTAGTCTAGTTAAGCTTACTTTTTAAGAAGGTGTTTTCTATTACTGTATCTGTTATAATATGCCTATCAGTCCAGAAAACTGTAAGTTTCAACATAATTCAATTAGGACCCTTAAGATAATTTACTATAACATTATCATTCCATGCCTAGGATAAATAATTTCATTATAAGTTTCAACGTTATTCAATTGAGACCCTTAAGGTCCAAGTCACAGATGGCTGTGGTAGCCTATCTGATAGCGTGTGTTATCAAATGAGTAAGTGAATGAATAAATGAATGTGTAGCTGATATTTCCACACATCCGTCACAAATTCAGATTTAAACTATAAGTGAAAAATTACCTTAAACATGGGACAAATCCTGGATAGCTTAGTGGTAGAGAAATGGTGTGCTAAGAAAAAGATCCTGGGTTTGATTCCAGTACAGGTGTCACTTTTCAACTAATTTAAATTAAATGTAATGTAGTCTCCTCCATACGGACATTCCCGTAATTACAATGATTTGCAACCTTGTGTTGATTTACTTGGATGTTATTTTGTAGAATAAATATAATTCTGTTCAATATGAAATAATATTTAAAATAATAAATAGTGATAACAAAAATACACATTTGCATCATTAATTAGTTTAATCTGTCACCTGCACATGTTCAAGATTGAGAAAAGCAGCAAGTGATTGAATTAGCTCTCCGGCCAAAACTATGTCTTCAGTGTTGATAACAAGTCGACCATCAGGAAACATTGTCACTGTCAATTCACTATTGTTGCGCAGAGAGAGGAATGATACTTTCAAGTCAAAGGACACTTCTAAGTCCTCTGACAATAAAAAGTTCTGGTTTAGCCACATTGCAATCTGTAACAAAATTAAGTTTTTCCTATTTTCCAAAATGACTCATAAACCCTTTTAAAACAACACTAAGCAATACATAGTTTAACATGAAAAATATAATATTGGTCTAAGACTTTACACTTCTAAAACACAAATAAGTATTTGACTGAACTGTAATTTGAAAGAATTTCACTGTCATGTGTTTGTTGAAGAACTTGCCACCCTTATACTACAACAAAATAAACGTTTAATTTGAAACATAATAGGTATTAAAATCCTACCAAATAAACATGGGTTTAAATAGAGTATTCAAACCCTAATTAAGTATATTTAGTAATCAATACTAACATTGAAAGAAATACAAGTGGTAAGAAAAAATTAGAGACTAACATAATCATAACTGATTATACAAATATTGATTTGTAAACCAGTCAAGACAACAACTTTAACCTAGTATTGCTACGTTTTTGAGATTAAAATAAAAGCTCATGAAGCCAAGTGAAAACACAAAGAAACCGTTAAAGCTTTTTGAAAAATGCAAATGTTTCACAGCCTTCGTTAATTTGTAGACCTTCAGTTAGTATAATCATTATGATCCCCTTTTAAAAGCAAGAATATATTAGTTCAATCTCAGATTAGTTTAGTTATAGTTATGATATTGATAAATCTAAGGCATTCATATGGGGCGGATTCCGCACGGTTTGATCCTGATGGATATTGGGAGCTGTTTAGTGGTCACGGAATCTGTGCCGATTCGGTAACGTGCCCAAATGCAACTTAGGTTCAAACATCAAGGTCGAAGAAGCAATGTGTTTTTGGCTTCTCTAAAAACGATTAAAAAATTGTAAAAGAGACATTAACTTATTGAATGTATCCAATATTAATGGACAAGCTCATGCATGGCCACTTTGTAAGTCTGTATCCCAAGTTGAAAGAATTTCCACCAATTCCTGCAAATCCCAGATTTTCATTATCTTGTGGGAATAATTTTCACACTTCATGTCTCATAAGGCAGGCTTTTTTTCTCTACCTCACCAATGAAAAGTTTGGTATTGAAGCGCTCCATCATTCATGTTTCTATCTACATCCAAACCATACAGAATCCATGCAGCAACTTAATGACCTCTAGTTAATTCATATAGCGCGAGCCATGCAGACACTGGGAGGGATAGAGTTTCTTGCGGTCAGTCAGCGGAGACCTGGTGGATGATTGAACTGCCCAGATTCGTGTGAACGAATGAAAAACTCTACACTGCATAGTTCCTGCAAATTCTGCAGATTCTTTATTTAAGTGTTGTTTAAATTAAGTAAGATTTGATAAACTTAGGTGATATTTTTTTTAGTTAGTTTATTAGGCTATAAGTCATTTGTATTGAATTTTAGATAAATAGATTTTATGTTTTATTAGAAGATTATTTGTAACACTAGACACTAGTTGTTGAAAAATAAAGGACAACTGTGTTTTGCATTTTCATTTTAAAGTACAGTCCGAGTACATTTTGGTGGGGGGGGCGGCCCTGCACCTAGCAATCACAATGTTGAAGGACTTGAGCTGCAAAAAGAACCGTGGCCGTTTAAACTAGGGGCTGTGTATCTCATGAGTTCTTGTCTGTGACCTAGGTATATTCATTGGAAAAAATATTCCTAATTATAGTTACATTAAACAATATATTATGGCTTAAGTGATTTTGATATTGTCAATGTAATATATTACACTAGCATAAAGCATTGGTTTGGACATTTACTATTTTTCCCAATTTAAGATGTTCAACAAGAGTGAAATTCAAAACAAAAATTGAAATTTTTTAATGTTCTTTAAACAAATGTGTGACTTTTTTAAACACCATTTGTTAATATTAAAAGCATAAGTTTTATTACCTTCAAATGTTGTTTTGTACTAATTACAGCACAGTGTATCTCTAATGTGCAGCCATAGAGTATTACTTTAAATCTGTCCTACAGCCTCTGATAGAATCCTCACTTTCAGACACTTTTCTCTTTTTAATTATCTGGTCATGTCAATGCTAAATGAGTCAAAACATAAAATCTTACTTACTTAAATTTGTTTGTATCAGTGCCACTTTACCTGGTACAGCCATTACTCGAAAAGTAGCCATCAAGGTCATCTTCCCAGTCTAGGTTCGAAATGCATCTAATGAAGGCAATATCTTAAGAGGAACAGAATTAACAGCTACAAGTCACTTGTAGTGAATACACCATTGACTTGGCGCTTGTACAGAATTCTCCCTTTGTGATAGATTAACCAGCTGTTGGTGACAAGGATAGAGAAGTAGATATGTAGGAAGATGAAACTACTATGACTCAGATTACCACTTCAGATAACACAGTGAGTGCAGTGACCAAAATAGTGGAACCACTAATTATTATTATTATTATTATTATTATTATTATTATTAGCACCACGTCTTACTACCCGTTCGGGTTATACGCACTTACGCTAATGTAATGTGTAATGGTAGGGTGATTGTGAGATGAAATGGAGGACCTACAGTTTAAAGTGGAATCCGAACCACGGTGGAGGCCTGGCATTACCCACATTAACAAGATGTCTTGTCAGAGGTGAAGGAAGGGTTTGGTAATCATATAAATCTGTGTCGGGACCGAGGATTGAAACCCGGACCCCCAGCACAGAAGTCCGACACATTACCCCTATACCACCAGGTCACCCTGGAACCATTAAGATCTAAAGAGGTCACAGAGAGGTAATGATGGACAAAAAGACAATACATGCTCTACTTTAAAGATTGATAAAATGACTGTAAGAAAATTAAAATATATGTTGAAAGATTAGACCTGTAATCAGGAATCAAACCCTGGACCTTTAGCTTAGCACAACCATGCTCTACCAATGATTCATCCTGTTTCAGACTATACTGATTAATTATTCATTAATTTAAGGCAAACTCTATAATGAACACATGAGATTATAAAATAATTTATAGCTTTCAAAAAATAGTCATAGTGACTCGGGTCAGCTTTTTATGCTTCCAAATTATATGTTTTTTAATAAAATTGTACAAGGGTTGAGTTTATATACAATACAATGAAAGTTGCATTTGCAATGGATTTTGTCTTTTACACAAATATTTTTCAAAATTATGTTAAAAAATTATATCTGGGTAAGGGAATTAAATTTAGAACCTTTGGCTTGGCATGCTGATGCCTAATCACTGAATTATCCAGGTTTACTCTGTTCCCAGATGAATATACTAGTATATCATTAAATAATTGGGTGACCTAGTGGTTTAGGGGTAAGGTGTCGGACTTCTGTGCTGGGGTCCGGGGTTCAATCCTCGGTCCCGGCACAGATTTATCTGAATACCAAACCCTTCCTTCACCTCTGACAAGACGTGTATTAATCACAACTTGTTAATGTGAGGAATGCCAGGCCTCCAACATGGTTCGGATTCCACTTTAAACTGTAGGTCCTCCAATTCTTCTCACAATCACCCTACCATTACACATTAGCGTAAGTGCGTATAATCCCAACAGGTAGTAAGACGCGGTGCTAATAATAATAACAACATTAAATAATTTAACGCAGTATGTGATGGCCATGTGAGATCATAATTTAATTTATGGATAAAAGAAACACAGCCACAGTGACTTGTGACTTGCTTTTGTGCAGGCCAACTTTAAAGTTTTAACTTATAGGGGATGCGTTTATACACAATATATTCAGATTAACATTTGGTATGGATTATATGCTGTTAACATATATTTTTCAGATATACATTTATAAAAAATTACACTGATTTAGTGTGCTAATGCCCCACCATTGCGCTATACAGGTCTGTCCTTTGCCTAAGATCATATATCTATGGTTGCAAATATTCAACCATGAGGCACTATGGCCAACATATTATATGATTATGAGAATAAGATGAACCTGAATAGCTTAGAGGTAGAGAATTGGTGAGCCATCACAAAGGTCCCTGATTTAATTCCTGTGTCCAAATGTTATTTATTCACATATATTTGAAATAATTACTATTAAATCATGAGAAAAAAACTTAAAATACTATTAATGGGACTGATAAAAATATAGATTTTAATAAGTAGAAATAACTTTTATTTTTACTTTACATCCATTACTGTTTCCAGCCTGTGGCCTGGGTCAGTTATTTATTCAAGCCATATTTTTACCACTACCGGCTTGCTAGGCCTTTCATAGCTTCATATGACTTCTAATTTAACTTAAGACTAGGACAGGCACAACATCCAGTCCCCGGCCATTAATTCATCATTGTGAAGGGGAAAACCCACATTTCACTAAAGATAATTTTTTTGCCATCCTGGGAACCAAACCCAAGACCCTTATCTTAGTAGACAAACAAGCTATCGACAGAGCTAAGGTGTCATATAAATAACTTTTATTGAACACTAAATACACAACACATTGTAACAGTTTTAGAATGAACACGGTCTTTTATAGGTTTTATACTAGAGTAGCTATATGTAAAAATTTGTAAAAAATTTACAGAAACTTTAAAACAAACCCTTTGCAAACGTTCATTGATGAAGCAGGAAACAAAGCTATCGCATGGTTGAGAGGACTCCGTGGTCACTGTGTACATACTGAACCTTGGTAATTGTCTGGTAAGTTCAAACACGTGGTAGTGTTGACTTCCTTTACAACCAACCAAAGACTGAAAGTGAATAAAGTTATTTACATTAGAGTATTCACATATTTTTTAAGGATCCATTGCTTTGAAACTTTGAAAATAGAACCAACAAAAGAAATTACAAATTGGTATAAAAATATAGAGAGAACACAATCTAAGATAAGAAAAATTAATTAGGAAATTGACAGATAAACAAAAAATTTAATTTTTTAAATGTATCATTATTATTATTATTATTATTAATGACCCATTTAAAATAGGAATAAAACACCAGGAAGAAATGTTAGGAGTCTGGACAAATGAAAAAATAAAGTTTCAAATACAGTCAATAAATATTTTTAAGCACAACATGATATAGTAGTGTTGGGCAGAGTAGTGATCAAAATACACAATATGTATAAATTATTTCTGATAAGACTTGTACTGTGACTGGTACAACGTTTGAATGGAACACGACTTATGGTTTGATATTTGAAAAAGCTTTTAAGACCAAATTCATACGTTATCTGCCGGTGTTATAGTGGGCTACAAATGTAAACAAACAAGAAAGTTTTGAAGGTAATAATTGAACTTCAACATATGGCAGCCATGAGAGAATTTTTATTTATAAAATAAAACACACACACACCTATTGATTATATTATAATTTAGCCAAGTATAATTTAAATGAAATTTGAATAGCTATATTGGCTTGTCTCAGGAAAAGGTTAAACGCACTGCACTGTATTCGAAAGTGAAACATTTGATAAATGTGCTATACCCCAATATTGAAACTACCCATTTCAAGAAGTGGGCAAATTTCTGTCCATCTTCACAAACTGGCCTCTTCTAATGAGCATTTCAAAAACTGGGCAAACATTGCATTAGCTCTCATCTATTTAATGAACTGGAACTTATTGTATTATTTATTACAAGCTTATATGAAATTTGTTCTAAGATATTATATTAAACTAACCCAACCTAGCTACCAAACCTGTTCTTCACTTGTCCATTTCACAGGCTGGGCAAAAACTCATCCAGTTCATGGAATGGGTAACAATTGGAGCTGCACAGTTCTTGAAATAGCCAGTATATGAACTGAGCAGCACAAGCGCTATCCAATTTCAGAACCAGACAAGTTTGCCGAGTCTGTGAAATGGACAAGAAAAGAATCCAGTTCATGGAATGAGCCAAAATTGGCCCAATTCATGAGATAGCCAATTTCATTTTTGGGGTGTAACATATGCATTATTATTTTGAATTTTAAGCTCCATAAATTAATATAAACTTAATGCATATGATGAATGGAGTTATTGCGTGTTAAAGATATTTTGTGGTTAAAGTAGTCTTGATGGATTTGAATCAATAGGGTTTCTGTTAAGGAAACTAAAAAAATGCTTTACTTTAAAACATTATGTGATACTTATAGTATAAACATGAAATTAATGATGTGGCACTTCTAGTATAAACATGCAAACACTGGGCCTAGTGTTACTTTGATTGTCAAATGGGTTAGATATTTATGAAATTTTATTAACTCTAGTTTAGTTGTTTTGGTGAATGGATAACATAAAAAGCATGTCAAAATAATGTTCAGGTAATATTCACACAAAATATGCTCAAAAGTCTTTGAAAATTAGTTGTAATGTTAAACTTGGTCGATCTTGAGCAGATTTTAAATTAAATGTATCGTTTTGTGTTTAAAGTGAAACACTTCTTTTAGAAGTATGAAGCTTAATTGTAGCTAATTATTGTGTTTTTTAGTCCAAATAAAAAGGTGAGCAAGACTAAATAATTCTAGAACAATTAGATTTAAAGTGAGGACTATAATCACTATAAGTATACAAAGACGGATTGAAACTAGATAAGTTAAAGTAGAAATTTTAATTATTTTTCAAAAAGGGGCACCCTTGGATATGACAAAATAGATTTAAGAATTACACCATGAATACCATGTTGTCATATGGGATGATTATGTGAATAACTAGCTTGGTTTGAATTGATTTAAATTCATTTTTCATAAATCTGGACAAATTTGGGGACATTACTTACATTGCAAGACCCCAGTTTAAAAAGTACATTTTGAAACAGATATTTTTATAGCTCAGTGATTTTATGTATTTTTTGTTTTAGTTTTTACCATATGTAAAATAAAATAAAGAGGTGTATGTTCCTATAGCTTTATATAAAAAAAGTGTACCAACCAAACTTGGAACATACATAGAACACCAACTAAGAAAAATATGGTTTACATTTTTTAAATTCCTTTGGTTTATTACTTCTCGGCCAACAAAATTAAAAATCAAAATATAATTGGTGGTAAAAAAAATCACATAGGCTTACTGTTTTTAGTTAAACTTATCAAAGTTAACAGACAGTAAAAATAGGTCGAGTCTGGGATGATTTATTTTGAAATGTTAGAAAGTAGTGTCCAAAGTTTGTAATAATTTAAATAAAAAGTATTTCATTTTATTTGGAGTAAAATCAGTATAGGGATAGTATTGGTGAATATAAAGAAATCTTCATCATAACATAATTGATGTTGGGTTAACTAACTAGTTCAATTTCACCAAAATAAGTTTTTGCATCATATACATCACTCTGTGCAACAAGAGACTCATGATAATTTTTAATAAACATAGTCTTATTAGTAGAGAAAACAACCTCAATGGCTGAATTTACACAAGAAAAATTATGGAATAATTTGACTACTTTTTAAAGCTATGTTATTGTATGATAAAATTATCTTGAGTTAAGATTGTTTCTATTCAACAATAACCTAGCTTTATAAAGTAGTAAAATTATTCTTGAGTTAGATTGTTTCTATTAGACAATAACTTAGCTTTAGAAAGTAGTAAAATTATGGAATAATTTTACTACTTTCTAAAGCTAAGTTGTTGTTGAATAGAAACAATCTAACTCAAGATAATTTTATCATTTTTATTAATTATTCTTAATATATTATTTCAGAGTGTTCTTTAGAAGCCCTAATGAATATATACTCAGAATCATGTTCTGATTTTTTGCCGTTTCAGCAGGAATACTTGGTTCGATTCTTGAATTCCTCTAGCATGTGTTTAAGATTATTTGACAAATTTGTGGTTGTTGTGTATTGGTAAATGGGTCCAGCAGGTCGAGCACAGATCTTTTCATTTGGAGAGTCATACGCCATGACGAGTGTAAGCATGATGGCCATCTTGGAACTGGATATCATAACCGCTATGGCATGTATGACGACGTGTAAACTTGGAAGTGTAGTGTGCGAATAGTGTGTGTTGGCAACAATGACAGTTGGTTTAGCTACGTATATGATAGGGTTGGTAGCACCATGAAGTAGTTGAACACAAATCAAAATACTTATTATCTTGCCGCAAGTTTCAAAACATCATCATGTGAGTCGCAATGAACTTGATGAGCATAAATAATCTTTATTATAAATATTTTCATTTTCTATCAAAGATATATATATATATATATATATGGTTATATTAACACTAAAATGTATTTATATTGGTTAAGGTAATGACCCTAAATTATATATAAAAAAAATCATGAAATTGAAAATTTTTATGAGGTATAATTATAAATATTTTACTTGTATAAATATGAAAACTATATACATTATAGATACACTATCATAAAAAAACTAGTACCTAATTATTTAACAATAGGCCTATCTAACATTCAGTTTTCTATCAAAAGTATATTTATATTGTGTATTCATTTGTTTTACTTCCTCCTCTGAGCATAGGCAAAGATAAATATTAGTAGACCTTATCATCCCTTTCTTATTGCATTCACAATATTTTTTACCCATTTCAGTAGCATATCAATTATCTATGAAATTAACCACAATTATAAGTGTGAGAGTGAATGGGAGTAACTTGTGGACTAGGCCTACATGGTTTCCCTTTCATCACTGGGAAGATAATAGGTCCACAAGAATTTGTCATCGCCTCGGAAATAACTGGCATCAGTGAGAGGAGATAACATAATTCAAGTGTTTTTGTAATAACTAAAGTTTTTTAACGAGTGTGGCTTTTATCCATAGCTTATGGGAGAGGACAAAATCTAGCAGGAAAATTTTTTATCGTTTTTGCCCGAGTTATTTTTTCGATGCTACTTCTAGGCAAGTTTTGACTTTTTCTTTAAATATCACCTATGTAAATTCACCAGCAAATTAGTTGTAAGTTATGCAGTTGAAGATCAATCAGGAATCAGACTTAGGCCCTGAAATGGTTTTTTTGTGTTTGGATCACAGCTCCATAGTAGTGAAAAACAGTTTAACAATACAAGAGATGTTCATTCTCTTTAATTCAACTAAGTTTAATTAAATTAGTGATAACTTAGTGGTTTAAGGAAACTACCCTCAACTATATAACTATGCCTATCTTGTCAGTTGGTTGTTTTGTGTAGATAATCCTTATTTGCTAAAGTGGTTGTAACCAATTTTTTATGATAGCACATGCTTTTCATGTTAGTTTGGATACATAAAACAGGACCTATACTGATAATTAGGGGTGTGTGAAGGCCACTTTTTAAATGCGAAGGGAAGTCGAAGTGAATCTTGAAACTTGGGAAGAAAAGTTGAAGTCGGAGTCGAAGTTACCTAGGATTTTTGTGGTTGTCACTTAACGGCACTTTTAATTTTTTAAATAATTATTTTTCTAGATCTTGTCAGTAACAAGCGCCACGAAAATTTCCTTATTTCTTACCTAAGAATAATAATTAATGCACACAGGCTTACTGATAAGCTTAGTAACTTATCAATTAAGTTTTATTCTGAAAATTGAAAAATGACAGCTGGACACGAGAATCCAACCCGGGACCTTTGGCTCAATTCGGGTTCGATTCCCGTGTATAGGTGTCATTTTCCAATTTTCAAAATATAACTAGATGGAGTAATCCTCAATAAACAGCATAAATAATAGTTTAGGATATTTTATTCTTGATTTAAGTTTTAATTTTTACTTACAGCGTGAAGGTTATAATATTATTTTGCAAACTTTACACACGCATGTATTTTTATCTGCATTTCTCTGAGAATAATTATAAATTAGATTTCATTTTCATTTCCTTCCGTATCAGCCATTTTGGATAATAAATAAAATATGATAAAGCCATGAAAAACTTGTATATTTGTCACAGATAATTCCAAAGAGATAGAATATTAAGGACCAAACATTAGAAATGAGCTGCGATGATAGCATGACTAAAGCTCTTTCTCTGCTTCATATTAGTAACCATGGTGTTATTTCATTTTTAGGTATTTTATTTTTTACAAAATTATGTTGGGGATAGTGATTAACATTTACTTACCCGTTTTTGATCCATGCTTATATTGTGTTAGTTAAACTATTAGTTAGTGTTAAAATTCTGTTAAGTAACCATTTTAAAATTATCAAATATTGAAAAATGTAATATTTAGTATGATAAAATTAAATTGTTTGATAATTTATCAAAGTTGTATCATTCCTTCGAAATTTTACGAATATGCAAAGTTATTTTAGATGTTCAAGTCTAAGCTTATTCATGTTCACTGGATTTTTAAATCTAATTTTTTCTAGCGTTATTTTCTATTTTTATCATTATTGTTGGAGATACAAATATATAAGGTTCAGGAAAGCAACATATGAAAATAGCCCATAACAAATAGTAACAACAACATAAAAATCACATCAATTTTTTTATTGGTAAAAATACAACAATTGCAAAATTTACATTTAGTTTTTTTTTACAGCATGTCAAATTTTATTTCAGCCCTTCTTAACATTATTAACTAATTTTGACATTGTATATAAAAACTGAAAGAATAGAGTTTTTTTTTAATTTCAAAATATTTACCTGACCTTACCTATACATTTAAACTAATTTCTCTTTTAATCATAGCAGTACTTTTAAACAGAAAAAGTAGGACTGTTTTAAGGTTTTTATAAATGCATACTGTGACTGGTTTTAACTGCATGGACAAAAAGTAAAAGTAACTAACTTACATCCTAAATCAGGGATGACGAAACTTGTCCAACCAGTGTACCACTTGAGGGCCTAGCTGAATTTTGAATTAGTCTAATGTGCCAGCTATTATTTACATTTTATAATGAGTATTTAAAAATTAGAATAACTCAAATCAAATTGTAAATATTTTAACAATGCCTAGATTTTAACTAAAGAAAATTGTTAAACACTTAGTTTGAAGTTTGGAACGCACTGTTCTTATTTAACAGAACGCACACGGTAAAAGTTCGACATGAGTGTTACATGACGCCAACTACACTGGCACAAAGAAGGGCTTTAATGAATGTATTCGTGCGCCACACTGTTGGGCACTCATACTGTTGGTTATGAGGTTAGGCCTAAACAAGCATGATATTTTAAATATGTTTTGACAAAAATGTATTGTATTAAATTGTTAAATGAGTGTCTTAGACAAAATTAATTCCAACAACTTATAGTGAAAACATTTAAAGTAGCATCTTTACTGAAAAACAATAAACTAAATTGATATGTGTCATATATTGAAACCAGAAACTTAGATAATACATTCCAAATTAGTTTGAAACATGTTACATTTTGATAGCCAAGATTTTTATGTTTGGTTCATAACTTGTCTTCAACCGCACACAATCTATGCACTTAAGTAAGAGCCAAAATGATGTCTAGCCATTATCATCACAAAGTTAATTGTGACATGGCTGTTAAAAATATTATTAGCACTAAGAAAATACATCACGATGGGAAACGTTGTCTTAATATTAATTTTATTTTTTTCATATCGATGTGCCACCCAAATAGTGTTCGCGTGCCACATAATTGCCATCCCTGGTCTAAATGTACACCCCTCCCCCTTTGCAGCCCCAACCCAACCTAGTATAAGGCAGTATGTTTTATGACTTTGGCAATATATTGGTTCCTATCCTATTTATCATTTTATCTTTAATATTTTGTGCTATTCAAAATAGGTTTTTACCTACAAATTAGTTCCATGTTTAAAAATATTGATGTGGGTTTGATCATAGCTTCACTTAAGTCACAGTTTTAATCTTAACTGGGGCTATTGAAAATTTTACCTAAAATTACTTAATTTTTTTTTTAAGTACAGTACATGTTCAAGCGTAAAGCTAATAGTCAAATAGGCTAACCTATTAAACATTGTTTCATACTTACATCCAATTTAATATTTCCTAGATATATTTCCACAAAATTCTGCATAAAATTTTGTTGTATTTGTTCACAGAATTGTTTCTTACTGCCGATTGAGGCTAACCATAACTTTCACTAGTCTAATTGTCTTACAAAAAATCTATTGAATGAGATGACAGTGATCAAATATAGGCTAAGACATATTAGCTCACATCCAATATCTAACAGGAAATTTAACTTGTAAAACTTGTTGTGCATAAATGTGTAATACACCTTAATAAGAATAAACCAGTTGGCCTTTATTGAAAATTTATATAAATAATGAACATTAAAGTTTTTTGTCAAAGCTTTGTAGTTGTTGAAGATGGGTAATATTGTTTCATTTGTCTTTACTTTAAATATATGCATTTAAAACTGTTTGGACTGTAAAATAATGAAAATAAAATGCTGATCATTTTTTGTTTTTGAATTAATTGGTACTCCATAATGTTCCGCAAAATGTTGCTCTAAGCCGTACAAAGAACTGTTGATAAGAAAAATTGAGGAATTTTTTCAAATTAATATATCCATTCACTTTTCATGGCTTCATGGAGGCACTCCACCCAATTTCTTGTTTGACAGTGATAAATTGTGTTTAAGTTGAGTATCAACCTTCAGCAATGTTTTCAGGAACAATGTGGATGGGTTTCCTTAAGTTGTGCTTCAATACATTCACAGTTGCCTGAAAAAAAAAAATATACATAACTAAAACATGGCAATAACCTATTTCATATTGATTAAAGGCAAACAAAAATCTAATGAATCTTTTACATTTTTTAAATAAAACGATGCTTTTAAAATCTTATCTTTTAATAAACATCTGCTATACGATGAATACTAAATTTTAATATTGTTTAAAAGTTTCAGTCAGACGCTATTTTGACATCCATTAGTGTTTCCTGGGTCAGTTTTTAAATCCAAGCCATATATTTTCTACTACCAGCTTGCTAGGGCTGTTATAGCTTCACATGCCCTATAATATAACTTAAATATGACAGGCACACCAACCAGTCCATGGTCATTAATTTATTACTATTAAAGGGTAAACCCACATTTCACCAATGATAAATTTTTGGACCATTCCAGGACTCGAAACCGGGACCCTTAGCTCAGTATACACATTATTGACTATTGAGCTAAGGTGTCAGCTCGAACAATCAGGCTCTATAATATAGGTACTTATGTTGTTGTGTAATTTTACAAATTTCTCAACAATATTTTGTCCCTGTGTTACTTCGGTAAGTTTGATTTTGAATGGTTCACTGTAACATAGTTTTTCAATAATCTTCAATTTAGTATCATTGGATTCACCGCATTTTTGTGAGTGTGATAATTGAATAAATTTTCTGATTTTCTGATTTTCAGGTTGTTTAGAGAAATAAAATTCACCCTAAAGGTAGAGAGTTCTTGGGTTTTGTCCACATCCAGGCTTGTATAAGCTTAGGACGACAGTATATATGTATATATATATATATATATGGGTCAGTTGAAAATAACTGCAATCATACATAGTTAACTAATATTGTGTATATAATAACAGAAATCAATGTAGAACAGATTTTGAAATTTAGAGTTTAATATAAAGTCCAAATATCAACAGTATAAAAGACATGAAAACTTTGGATTAAGTAGAAATTAGAATGGATTGACAAATTAAGAAATTTCACTATATTTCCATCATAATATGACGGAGTTAAGAACACATTAAATAATATAATTCACACACACATATATATATAAAACACTTTAAAATAATATAATATAAACTTATAAGTTTAAGTCAAGTGTGAAGTTAAGGCAGAAAAGGACAGATTAGATATAGGTTAGAATAATAGAAGTTTATAAATTAGCAAATATTGAAAAGTGAAGTAGGAATTTAAATTGAATATAATTTAAAATAAATTTAATTCTATTCTTATCTGTTCTTTAATCCCCTTGTTCCTTTTTCCTTAAATACTGGCTTATTCCAGCCAAGGTTCTCGACATGTTTTGGCGCTACATTGGCGCCATCATCAAGACTAAAGAAAGGGGTAAAAACCACAATGAGTTAAGGTGTAAATCCAGTGTAAGATAATCAGACAAACTATTAATGCATAGAAAAATATTAAATTAGGAGAACAATTATTGATAATAATATAGCATATTTACCAGTTAACAACTCATAATATGAGTCTTTCCAGCTGTGAAGGAACAAAACTGAATGAACTGTAATAAACAGCTGTGCATATATAAACTGAGCTTATAATATCCTAGAAGGAAATTGAAAAGTCAAAGATAGTGAAACTAAGCTAAAGGTGTTGAGATAAGAACGTCTAGGCGTTGAAGGTAATAATAGAAAGATATGTTTAAAAATTAATCTATGTAAAAAGTTAATTGTGCAAAGAAAAAGAGAAAGAAAATTATAAAATAAGGAATGGGGGAAAGGTTGTAATCTTCTCGACACTGGCCCGAATAGGTCATTTACTACTATGGAAGGATGGGCATGGAGCACATGGGATATTGTTTCATTTTAGTGTGTTGGGGAAGATTCCTATTAGTAATGATGAGTATTTGATATTCAAAATTAGTTTGCTCATTGAGAAAATTTTTATTATTGAGTAAAGCAGTATGAATGAATTTATTTTCAGCTGTATTTATGGTTGTGCCTTTAGGAGATTTATACAATAAATTCATTCATTTCTCCATAGGGGTGGGTTGATAACCGGATAATTTGAGGTGTTCAGAAAATTTGGATTTATTTCTGTCGTATTTCACAAGTGTTTAGAAAACCTGGTTGAAATTTGGCATCCAGATTGACCAATATACACACTATTACATTCGCAGGTAAGTTGGTATATACCACTTTGTTGATATTGATTGGTTTTATTAAGATTGGAATTATTGATATATTTTTTAATATTGTTATTAGTGCTGAAAGCAATTTTAAGTTTGAGTTTTTTGAAGATGTTGGTGATTCTGTTGATTTCATTACCGGTATAATTGCATTTAATCCATTTGATTTGGTTATTAGGAATGGTATTGGAGTTGCTTAGAGTTGTTTTGTTATTTAATTTGTCTTTTTGTTTTTGAAGGGTGCGGTATACAAAAGAATGGGAAGAGCCATTGGAAATGGCTAATTGTTTTATAATGATTAGTTCGTTCTTATAATTCTTTCTGTTTAGGGGTATATGGAGTAATCTATATATTAGGCTGTTGAAATCAGCTATTTTGTGGATAGAGGGGTGATTGGAGTCATTGTGAATGATTGTATCAGTGTGCGTGGGTTTCCTATAGATTTTATATTCAAAGTTGTTTTGTTTGTTTTTGGTTATTGAAATGTCTAGATATTTGATACTGTTTTTGGTTTCATATTCTACAATGAATTTGAGATTAATATGGATATTATTCATATTTTGAGTTTTATCAGGTTAAGAAGAATTAGGAAGATGTTCGTAAATCACCAGAATGTCGTCAACGTATCGACAATAAAATTTAACATTGAAAATGGTTTAAAGTTCATTTAATATTTTGTTGTCGTAATGCTGTAGTAAAATTTCAGACATTAGGCATGATATAGGAGAACTCATAACTAAACCATCATTTTGAGAGTAGACCTTGTTGTTGAATTGAAAATAGTTTTGGTCTGAGACAGTTCTAAGGATGGAAATGATTTGTTTAATATATTCAGAAGAAGCATTGTTTTTTTTTTCCAATATATTTTTTGTAATGTCAATAGTTTCATTTACGGGAACATTTGTATATAAATTAGAGATGCCAAGTGACAAAAATTTTGATTGGTCATTCAGGGTTATATTTTTTAGTTTATTAATCAGGTCATAGGAGTTTTTTACGTTATGAGTGTATGGAAGTTGTAAATTATGCTGAAGTGTTTTGGCTAGAAATTTGGTTGTTTTGTAGGTGGTGGCATTTTGATAATTAACCATAGGGCGTATGGGGATGTTGGGCTTATGAATTTTAGGAAGAGAAGTAAAATTAGGTGCTTTAGGATTCATATTGATGAACTTGAAGCTGTCCTTGGGGGAGAAGATTAGTGGTGCATTTTTGAGTGTGGTTTTTATGTCTTTTTGATATTTAGTGGTGGGATCAGATTTAAGTTCAATGATGTTATTACTGTTTATGAAATCCATGGTTTTGGAGATGTAGTCATTGTGATTAATGAGAACTATGGTGTTTCCTTTATCTGCTTTGACATTTATGATATTTCTTTTGAATTTGTTGTTGAGACGTTTGAGGATGAGGTGCTCTTTTTGGTTAGTTTTGTTTTGATTACTATTCTTGGTGATTTTTTGGATTTGATTGGCGACTAAGTGTCTAGTTTGATTTTTTTATCTCATGATCAATTTGTTTAATGGCTTCCTCAGAATCCATGATATAAGAATGAATTTTATCAGTAATGGAATAGTTTAAACAGTTGAATTTGTAACCTTTAAGGAGCATTCTAATTTCTACTCAATCCAAGGTTTTCATGTATTTTATACTGTTGATATTTGGACTTTATATTAAACTCCAAATTTAAAAAATCTGTTCTACATTGAATTCTGTCATTATATTTAGAAGTTGTTTCTTACTACATTTAATTATGTTTTTCAAAAATAATATTGTGTATGCCTAGTTAAACTCACATAATTAGCTAATATTGTGTAGGACTAGTTCAAACTTATACATAATTAACTAATATTGTGTAGGCCTAGTTAAACCTATCTACATAATTAGCTAATATTGTGTAGGCCTAATTAAACTCATACATAATTAGCTAATATTACCCGCTTCGGTGGTGTAGTTGGCTAACGCACTAGTCGTGTTGAGCTCGACTGCTGAGGACGAGGAGATCGAGGTTCGAATCTCGGTCGGGTGAACTGGGAGTGGTTTTTCCTAAATGATTTTCCACTCTCCCTCCACGCAAATGCAGGTTCACTTCCTCTAATTCAACCTTCCATATTCCTAATCCATTAGCGTAATTAATACTTAAAGTGTATAACCCAAACGGGTAGTAAGACGCGGTGCTAAATAATAATAATAATAATAAGCTAATATTGTGTAGGCCTAGTAAAAATCATACATAATTAACTAACATTATTTAAGTCTAGTTAAACTCGGGATACAAATTAAAATGTTACCTAGGATTTTGTTAAAGATAGTTCAACTTACTGTTTTATTTCATGATTCCATTGTTTTGATCCACCCTGCTGAAAGCTGCTATGTAGTCTTAAAAAGCGTTTTAACTCTTCAAAGATGTTTTACAAACTGCCAAAGAGAAATGGCAGCATTATCAATCGTATGTTGCCATTAAAAAGATCGATGCTCATATTTCAGCCACACGATGTGTTTCTGATGATATTTCATAGCGGTGATGTGTCATAGAGATTCGTGCTCGCCATGCAGGTCCTTTTACTGATTTATACTTGGATTTTTTTCAATGTTTTTTTTTTTCAAATGTAAATATTAACACATTTCTGGCATTTCTTACAAAATCTTTGAGTTTCTGTTTCTGATAAGCAGATAAAATTAAGAATATTATTAATTTTGAAAACTATATCTTATTTTTAGTTTCAGTTAACTAGCTTAAATATGTATTTAATTCTAAAAAATAAATTTGATCAAATATGAAAGAAATTAACAAATATCTTTATAATTTAATAATATAATTTAACCATTTATTAACATAGTATTTATTTCCAGCAGTATTAATATATAATGATAATTTTTGTGGTGCATATTTACTTAGTACCGAGTGTTAGAAGTTTTAAAAAATCTTCAAATTTTAGCCAAACTATGCATTATCATAGAACCTACTTAAGAAATCCAGAATAAATAAATATATATATATTTGTTTTTTTTAATATTCTTTTTGTGAACCAAAATTTCCATGTTAGGGTTGTAAACAATTTTGATAAAGTTAATATGTGTTTGGTTTTTAAACCAGTCGAATAAGTGAGGTACATTAATAAAAAAAGTGTCAGGATTATAAAAGAAGCATGCCCTTTTTGAAATAAAAAGATAAAATTGAAAAGTAGGTTCAAGGAGATAAAATTATGAAATGCAATCAATTTAAATCAATTTGGATATCATAATCATTTACTTTGGCCAACAATACCATATGGACATTATTTTTCAACAGCCTATTTTGAAATTAGTTTTTTTTAATCATATAATTTAATTTCAATCAACCTTGATATGCTCATAGTAGTTTATTAACACATGCAGTGAGTGAACTCTCGATAACTCATACTAAAGGGGGTGGGGGTCTGTTCGAGTTACAAAAAGTCCATCTTATAAAGGGAAAATAAAGTTGTGCCTTAAGAATGAAAAATTATACTTTATCTAGGAGTAATATTATTCTTTGATGTGACAGGGTGAACAAGAGATATCAGATAAGACACATAAATAAATAACACAGGTACTGAAATGGGAAAGGTTGATATTAAAAAAGGCTTATAATATTTGCAAATTATCTATATACTGTACTGTATATGTGGGGGTGAGATGGGAGGGGTAGTAGCGCTGTGTTGCAAGATCTCCGCCAGCCCCCAGCATTAAATTACTTCTATAAAATATTTAGCCTGCCAGCATGCGGCTGGCATGTTACTATATAAATTTTATTTTTTGAAAATTTTCTTTGAATTATTCAAAGTCCGAGATATATAGGTCCAAGTTTTAAAGAGTCAAGTGTAATTAATATATGATAATAATGTGAACCATATGAACCCTTAATCAAGTCAAAGCATTAAAGAGAATATTAAAAAATACTGTACAGTTGTAATATTTAAACCAAAAGCCAGCAACCTTTCCTTGGGGCACTGGTCTACTTGTAAATTTATCAAATACCCCATCATCAATTCTAATATTATACTTTTATTTGTCTAAACCTCTTATATTTATTCCTTAAAATCTACCCTTCCTAATATTCTTAAGCCCCCCCATTTCTAAAAAAAATTTGTCTAAGTAAAATGTTAATTTTAATATTAGGTTATATAATTTTTGTATAACATTATCTAATATAACCGATCAGATTAGTTTTGGTCCCAATTAAACATGATTTGAAAGAATTTGGTATATTTGCGGGNGGTGTATAAGAGTCAAAGATCAACTTCTGATGATGCTGTAGTTTTCTTACGAGATAAGAGTGAAAATTGCCATGAGATTGACAGGGTGATTGCAATCGACCCATTACCAACTCCTGAATTATTTTGATTATGAAAATTAACTTAATGAATTACATTTGCCAAATTACTTGGCATTTTTAATTTATTCTAGTTTTCTACTTTTTACCTTTATATGTATATCAATAGGAACATCTTTTTGAGGAAATAATGCCACATTGAGCTTAGATGAAACTTCCGAGTCTTTAGGGTGAATCACATGAGTCTCCCCTTTGAAGATCCCCTCAGCAAAAACCAATACTGCTCGAATTATCATGTCATTATTGGTCGACAGAGTAATTTCAACATGTGGCTGCAAAATAATGTAAAAAAGTTGTATACATTCTAGATAGTGTAGAAACATAACTGATTTATTGTTGGTATATTTAAGTTAAGAAATACACTCAAGATAATTATTATTACTATTACATTTAATATGATGGTTAATAATGGCTTAATATAAGGGTTAGAAATGAAGAATATTATTTACAAAAAATGTATCTGCTTTAGTCTGAAGAGGTTCTGGGACAATCACAGTGATAAGTCACATAAGGAATTGCTACCTAGCATATTCATTAGGTGGCCACCTTGGTTGAAAAACAATTCCTCTAACATCTAAAACATACTTATGATCAATATATTTTTTCATTCACACCCACAATTTCAAACACATACTACATATTAATCCAATTTACATAAAACCTTATCAATTCACCCTCAAAATATCACAAAAATATCTCAATTTTTAAGTTAATTAATTAAAGCAAGCATAAATGATACTGGCCAGTTAAGTCAACATATTTACAGTTTTAAAAAAATGCATAGGTATGAGCATGTCATAAATATATGAGTACATTTATTAGTGGTAGCATGCTTAACATCACAAAGCAAAGTAAAATAAGTAGGAGCAAGTAAGATCAAGAAAGTAGCAGATCACTGGCCTTTTATATTATAATTTCATTAATAGATAATCATTTGAAATGTGTGGATGATAGAAAAATTGTTTTTGTGACAAGCATAAAAATATAGATAAATTTAAATATATGTGTCCAAGCAAAAACTTTACCCATATTTTTAAATCAAACTATAATAAAGCAATTGAAAAAAATTCAGTAAAGCTAGTGAAATAGATAAGTGATATGTGATTCCTCAAGTTATTCATATCATAGTGCAGTATTATGATAAGATTGATTATCTATTCACAACACAAACACATTACTTACTGGAATGTGGTCTTTCCCCATGTTGATAGATATACCAGTTTGAAGGCGTGTTTTAGCCTGGTAATAGAAAATAAAACATCTTTAGGGCATTGAAAATTAATTAATTGAATGCCTACTAAAATAAGTCGCATATACATAATGTAATAAACAAGTGGGTGTCACCTCATTCAAACATCTTCAAATTACATAACACATACCATTAGTTATTCCTCCTCCCCAAAATCATCTCAACTCAAGCAGGTGCCCACCAAGCGTGGCAATGTCCACCCTCTTCAAAAGGTTTGGCAATATAAAGAAACTAAGGGTAAACCTTTGAGAATAGAATTGTTCCAGAGTGAAATGTGTCAAGTAAGCAAAGGCATAAGTTTTGAAATTCCTCGATATTTTCAGTTTTCCAAAACCCCCCTTTTTTTGGTCTTAAATGAAAAGCCATAAATCGAATGTCACATTATTTTCAGAGTTGTCGACTTAATTCATTATGAAATACTCTTATGAACAGAGGATTACTAAAATTGAATTGAATTTGATTTTGATAAAGCCTTTTATAAAAATAAATTTTGTCCTCTTAATTTAGCTCTTAATTAACTTACCAGCCAATGTTATTATGAGGATTTTAACTTAAGAAACAAATAGTCACTGCTTTGACATGTATAGACATTGGCCATTAAATATTGTGGGAGAAAATAATTTATATGCATTATAATAAAAAAGAATTTACTTAAAAATATTGAATGTAAATAATTTTCTGAGAATACTCTTATTTATTGTCTGCATTTGTGAGTACATTTATAATTAGGTATATCCAGTACAAGCAAGTAAAGTGAATCTCTTCTTACTTTTTGCTTACAAACATGAATTATGTTTATGTTGAGTGCTATACTACTTGGTTTGAAAGAGTGAATTACCCTCTACCCTTATGTATTTCCTTATCTTAGTTAAAGAGCATTATTTTATTTGTAAATGGATGGAACTACAGTCTGCTATAGGTTGAGCAGGCCTTTGCTAGAGAGAAATTATGCTGGAATTCTAAAAATTTCAATTAGGTCATGCATGTTTTGCATCTTATTTTGAGGTGAAATGTAATCTTAAAAATGAATGATATTATCATGTATGTTAAGGGAAAACGACGAAGTCACTAGTTTGTGTCCTTGGCTTGTATTTAGAGTACTGTTGGATAAATAATTAATTCTCTGACATTAATAAAAGTTCCTGTTTATTTGTTGTGCTAAGTGAGAGATGGTCTAATGAAGGAGTTGGCGTGTATCAGTGATCTGCGTCAAGTGAGGGGTTGGACTTGTATTGATGTATGTGCATGTCCTATTTTTTCTATCATTAGCTATGTGATGTTGAGGACACAGGTGTGAAACTTTGAACTGTTTAGGAATAAGACCTGCTCATGGTTGTACTGTCTTGGGACAGTGAAGAAAATATGAGGGAATTCAAATGGCTTTGAGCCCGGCACCAGCAGGCAAATTTAGCTTAAATTAGTTGTCAGTGTCAGTCTACCTTGATTAAAGATTAATTTAGTTTTATCCAGAAAAAATATATTATTAAGATAATGACAAACCAAGTGTGTTCCGTGAGTTTGTATTTAAAGAATTTGTTGATAATTTATGTCGCATTTACCCGCTGATAAGATGAATGAATATAAGATGGCCACCCACTTATAAGCAACGAAATTTATAATCAAATATATTTACTTTCTTAGTGAATAAATCAAAATTAACCGAAATCTATATAAAAAATAGCAAAATTATTAGAAAAGTTCAAATTTGTAACTTTATTAACAGGCTCAAACATAAAAAAAAAGTGTTAGCTTAAAATAAGTAAACTTTACATACAAGACAATGCAGTCTATTTTACACATAACTGGAAGAGAAGACAAATTAGTTTACTTAAATGCCCTTCTCCTCTCTACTGTATGAGTAAGAGTGGGTTATAAAAGGATGAAGGTGGTTTTAAAGTGTATCTCTATTTATTATTTCCGTATGTGTATGTCTCTTTCCATGCCCTCCAGAAGCCCCTCGATGACCTAAAAAGCTGACACTTTGCACACTTATAGTATAGACTATGGGATAGAAAATAAATGGTCCTGGATTTTCAATTTATTTGTTTTATGATGGATTTTTTTGTTAAACAAACCACTTTAGTAATTACCAGTTCCAATGTCCTCTGTCCAATTGAAAAATTATTGAAACCCAGAAGACCTAGGAAGCTGAAATTTTGCAGACAGGTAGCTCCTAGCCCAAAATGGTGTAGGAATACTTAGTGGCCAATAATTCTAATGGGGGCCCCCAAAATGGAGAGGTTAACAAAATACCAAATTCATAAGAATCTTGAAGCAAAGAATCTGAAATTTTTCAAGCAAGTATCGCCTAACCCATAAGGGAAAATGAATATTTGTTGATTAAAATTTCAATAGCACCCCCAAAATGGTTGTCAAAAAAATCTCTATGCCCAGAAGACCTAGGAAGAATAAATTTTGCTGGCAAGTAGCTCCTAGCTTAGAAGGGTTCAAGAATACTTGGTGACCAAAAATCCCCATGGTGGCCCTCAAAAATTGGAATTTTACCAATAACACAAAGTCAAAAGAATTTCAAAGACCATAAGACCTAAAAATCTGAAAATTCGCAGGCTGGTAGCCCCTAATACAAAAGGGTGTAGGAATACTGGTGATCGGGAATTCCAATGGGAGCCACCAAGAGGGTTTTTTTTCAGGGTGGATAAGAAACTGAAGTCGAAAAATTCTTGGGTCCCAAAAGACCACGGAAGCTTAAATTTTGAAGTCAGGTAACCCTTCACACAAAAGAATACAGGAATAATTGGTGATCAAGTCCCCAAACTGAATGTAGAGGGAGGTTTCCAAAACACCGAATTCAAAAAAATTCTTTAAACCCAGATGACCTAGAAAACCTATATTTTCAGGCAGGTATCCTATAACCCAAATCTATGTATTCTTAATGTGTGTGTGCCTTTCCACAGCTTTCAGGAGCACCTAGAAACCCTAGAAAGAGGAAGCTTAGCACAATTATAGTATAGCCACGGAAAAGAACCTAATAAAGCCAGATTTTCATTTTTCTTTTTGCCTGAATGAATTTTTTTTACGACCTCACATTAATTAAAAGAAATGAGTGTGGGGTTTGAGTTTTCAACTTAGCCAAAAAATATAATTTGCATCCTTATTATTCAAGTTTAGTTTGCCTGTTGCTGAACTAGTAGGCTTGTATAAGACTTTCAGCAACAGGCAAACTAAACTTGAATAATAAGGATGCAAATTATATTTTTTGGTTAAGTTGAAAACTCAAACCCCACACTCATTTCTTATAATTCATGTGGGGTTGCAAAAAAAAATAATCATTCAGACAAAAAGAAAAATGAAAATCTGGCTTTATTAGGTTCTTTCTCGTGGCTAGACTATTACTGGCTTGAGGCTATAAGGAAAGTAAGGTTTAACTGTAATTCTGTACACGAATTAAAAATGTTGTCTGGGATTCCCATTTTATTTCTTGGTGAAACCAAGATGATCCTATGTATTTTAAAAACTTTTTGTTTGGTGGTGAGTCTATAGAACCTGTTTTATTTATATTATTTAGGAATATTTAATTTATATTAATAAGAAATATTTAAAAAAATACTTAGGTGATTTTTTTTTTGTTTTATTTAAATTTAAAACCATGGTTATGTTTAATTTACTTAATTCATTAACACTAATGCAGCACACAATTTGAATTTGCCTGCATTTTGTTAAAGACTAATCTTGTAAATACAGTTTCATATTGTTATCTGATCAAGTAAAAAGTTAAATAAATCAGCTTCAAGCTACCAACTATAGTTTATAGTGTGAGATACAAAATAATGAGTGTGACACCGGAAGGAATTAAATGGCAAATATAGCATAATTATGAAAGGTTTTTACTTTAATTGAATTATTTTATTTCTGTTTTGGATTTCATAAAGTTTAAGAATATAATATCAATATAAAGATGATTGTTTATTGGTAAATTTTGTAATAAATTTGGTGATTCGTATATAAAAATTCTCTCAAACTTCTTCAATGCTTTAAATCAGTGGTTCCCAAACTTTTTTGAGTCAACACCCCCTTGGTTCCAAAAACTCATGCCCAGTGCTCCCTATCCTTTACTCTAAAAAACCAATATTTGTAATAGTAGTTTTCAATGACCCACTATGAATAAAATAGCAATAAAATTCAAGGATAGAACAATTATTAATTGAATATTTATTCAAAATTAAAATATATTTTTTAAGTTTATTTAATTAAACATGATTGATGAGCTCAATCCAGTGATAATCTTTTCAAAGTTATTAAATACTACATATTATTAAATACCACATTTAGTAGCTAGGTAGAGTTCACCACTATTCTGTAAATTCTTACTGTGATGGATGAGCTTGATGAAATGATACTAGTTTCCCAACGTCTGGCTTAATGTCACACTTAGTAATCTAGAGTCGATTTCTTTGCTTGGAGAGAATTAGGCTGACCACACTAAAACCACGTTTCACCAAATACGATGTTGGAAATACAATCAGGAGCCTCTTAAACACACTCCATAATGAAGAAAGCTCAATGTCATTTTGTAGCTCAATTAGTTCTTCCTCCATTGTTCCAACTTCTTCATTATCTGAAAATGGACTTAAAACCCAGCCTGGAATTTCCATAACAAGATCTTTGAATCAGACATATCTTCATGCAGCATATTCAAATGGTCACAAAAAACTTGTAGATCGTCATTTTGTATACCGACTTTCTTTTCTAGCTCAGACCAGCTCGGAAATTGGTATAGCTCACGACGGCTTTAATAAGATTGGTGTCATTGCCTTGCAACTGCAAACTCATTTCAGTGAAATATGCAAATATATCAGACAAATAAGCAATGTCATGTTTGATTTATTTGAGTTCATTACTGAGCAAAGCATTCTTGTATTCAAAATATTCCACAACAGTGTTAAAAGGTTGTAAAAGCATCTCAAACAGTTTCCTTTAGATAGCCAACGAACTTCAGTGTGAAGCAACAAACATTCAAAGTCTTCATCCTTCTCAGCACAGAGGTCCCGGAATAGTAAATCATTGAGAGCATGTGCTTTAATTTTATTCACTGCAGTAATAACAGTGCGTAATGAATTGTGTAGGTGTCAATGAGATTTTTTGCAACCAGATGTTGGCGATGAATGACACAGTGAATGGAAAAGATATTTAGCACTGATTTTTTCATTCAAGTAAGCAACACACCCACGGTAGCGACCAGTCAGTGGTGGTGCTCCATCAGTTGCACAAGCAATTATGTTAGTGAGTGGAATTTCCTTTTCTTTGAAAAACTCCTCAACTACATGATATATTGACTCTCCTTTAGTATCGGTTTTTAGTTTCCTTGCAAATAACAACTCTTGAGCCAAACTCTCGTTTTTTTATAAACGACACATAAGCAAGAAGTAAAGATTCATCATTGCCTGGCAAAGTTGACTCGTCCTGCTGTAATGCAACTTCTAATGTCCTTAGTGTGTTGCACTGTAGATTTTCCACATTCTCAGCCATTTCATCTATGCGTCTTTGCACTGAATTGTTGCTGATAGGAATCATCTTAATTATATCATGTGGTGAATTGTGCAAAACAGTATTCAGAACCTCACTAACCGCTGGGAGGATGAGTTCTTCACCAATTGTATGGGGCTTTCCAGACTTAGCAATCAACAGTTAAATGTTGTATAATGCAAGAAAACCATCAGTTTGTTGTTGTGAACTATTGCAAATCTTTTTTAAAAAGGTTGGCTGCTTTTGAAACTTTTCACAAAGTGATTGAAAAAAATTTAAGCTCTTATCTGCCTTATCAGGATGTGCCTTTTTTGAATGTTCAATGAGTCTGGAAGGCTTCATGGCCTCATTAGAAAATACCTTTTCACATCTCAGTCACTTTGGCAGCTGCTGGTTTGTTAATGCAGGTATAAATACATACTCAAGATATTCCATGACATATTGTCTACATTTTTTTTCTGCTTCTTCCATTTCTATTCTAAAAAATAATTGAATGTAGGCCTGTATTTAAAAAAGTGTTTTTGTGTTGCTTCCTTCAGAAATTTACAACCATAACATTAAATTTTGTTTCAATAATATACGTATGAATAGTTACAAATGTAAAAAAAAAATTTAATTCAGAATTGCAATTATTTCCGTTTTTTATATATTTTTTTAAAATGATTTTGCTACACAGTTATTTATGTACACATTTTGTAAGTGAATATTAAATATAAATTTGAGCTCTAGATTAGGCATTGGTAATGAATTTCATCTTAAAACTTTTATAATCCCACATAACCTCCATTAAAACTGTTAATATTGAGTAGGCTGCAACAATAATAACATGTTTGTAGCTTCTAATCTCGATTCATAATCAACATGTTGAATAATTGAGAACACAGGAAACTAAGTATCACGCTCAATACTATTTTGTTCAGGACTTACCAGTAAAATGTTGAGGAGACAACAAAGAAACAAGATCACAGCACAACACTTTCTCAAAATGTGATATACTGATCTGAATAGCTCTGATGACGTGGCCTCAAGAAGGGAAGGATAATGTGGGATGTAGTCTCGGGGAGGGGGTGAGAACGCATGACGTGGCCTAGAGAATGGAGGGTATACGCACAACATTACCTTGGAAAGGGAGGAATAAACTTGAAGCAAGGAAGGTATGTTGCTGGTCAGTCAAATATAAATAAACAACACACTCGTAAAATACCAGCTTGAGTGCCCCTCTACCACCCTTTTGCCTCTTAGCGCCCCCCTGTTCAATCCCGCCGCCCACTTTGGGAACCAATGCTTTAAATCAAAGACAAATGAAACACAAAATAATACTAAAATCTAGAATGTTATATTTCAAGGAAGAAGTTTTTCTGTGCTTACTAAAATAACTTGAAAAGGTTAATAAATATTTTCTGAAAATACAAAATATAGCTACCTATTAAAATTTGCCATTGTGACACAGATTCGATAGTGAACTACCTTTATTATCTATTTTGGCAATTATGTGTAAATAGTAAACGTATATACAACACTTGATAATTTAAAGTCTGTCTCAATGTGAAACATAAGTGGTTTTCAGATTTTACTGTCAAATAAATTCCAATATTATAGTACCTCCTAACTTTTATTTTTTGAGAATATTTCTGCAGTTAGATTAAAGTTCAACATTAATTACATAATACTAACAGGTATGATCCCAACTTCTTGGCTGATTATTTGTTTATCCTGTGTATGTCCTTGAGCTGGGTTAGAGAATTGAGCACTTCCTTGGTAGTTCCTTAGCTCTAGGAGCAATGTTTGCTTCTTGGACAAAATTTCACGGAAATTATCCTGTTCCACACTCAATGTCCCCGGGCCTACACCTGATGTCCGTATACCGACTTCACCAGACATGTTGTAGCCTTGAACTATAAGTAAAATTAATAAAACATGGGAAATAAAGCTGAAAGATAACATAACCAAAATAGTTTAGTTTAAGAATACAATAAAACCCAGTTATGATCTCATTAGTTGTATATTGGAGTCAAATATCAAGTGTATGTGAGCACATCTCCACATTCATGTTGTGAAATATCACTATAAAAGTTATCTTTCTAAGGAAAACCTCTTTTCTCTTTTCGAAGCAATTGCATTATATTAGGAAGGAGGGACAGGAAAGGTGGATAGCAACATATAAAAGGGACGAACACAATATGGCCTTTACAATAAAAAGAAGACCACAGTTCACACTTTACATTGCTGCCATTGGACAAAGAGGTAATGTTTGCATCTTAAAGCGAAACGAGGTTTTCCTTATAGAGATATATTATATATTCGCATCCAATGTCCTTTTTCTGTGTTTGTCCTTTATGTTATAACTTTAACTTGTTCCTAGCTATGCGTCCTATCATTCTTCACATTTTTCCATTTTCTCCCTTTTGTTTTTTGGTTTACTTTTTTTTAGGAAGTTGTGTTACATGTTTTACACTCCTCCCTGATGAGTTACAATAGAATGAAACCTAGGTCGAGGTATATTGGGCGGTGACGATATAATTTCTTTAAGAGGCAACCATTACCTCTTTGCCCAATGGCAGCAATGTAAAGTGTGAACTGTGTTCTTCTTTTCATTGTATAGGCCATATTGTGTTCGTCCTTTTTATAAGTTTCCATCCACCATTCCTGTACCTTCTTCCAAATATAACACTATAAAAGTTAGTTATTGAAAATCACTTCAAAGATTTTAACATTCAAGAGAAGACATTATGCTACATTAAATGCTTCAATGCTGAAGATTAATCCTCTCATTTTAAAAATATTTATTTCTAAAAAAATATATATACTTTAACAGAACTTAATTGTTTCATTGTCAATTGACAATGACTGGAGCAGACAATCACATTATATGTGTGTGTAGAGAAATAAGTTATTCTTTATCATAAAATGGGGGTGATTCAGATATATGGGCTTAATTATAACAATTATTTAGTGCTGTTTGTTGTGGAAATTTTTCCAACACCATAGCTATAATTTATTTGGGTATAAATAATAAAAAAAATATTCATATGAGGGGTTAGTTTTTGTTGAGTCATATTTTGTACCTTGTTTAAATATTTAGTTCACTACATCAGTATATTTGAAATTGTTATTTTATACAATTTTGGGGTAAATTTGGGGACACAACCACCAACACATACAAAGCACTTGAAGCATATACTTTCTGGCAATATGGACAAGCAAAACTCAAAGATCTAGAAGAGAGAAACTATAACAGGCAGCTGCAGAACAATGTATGTTAACTACAATAGGTAGACATTGTATTTTGTATTTTTATAAAAGAGTTACACAATTCACGAAATTGTTGGACTTTAAAAAAAAATAGTTTGGCTATAAACTTTCATGGAGAGAAACCGATTAATAACCTTTATTACAAGAAAATGTTTATAAATAAAAAATAAATCAAGTTTTCAGATGTTGATAATTTCCTTAGCACTCACAAATCATATTGAAGCAGGAACCTTCTTAAGATTAATTTATTTATCAAACTGATATCTTATCTTAAAATGATAGATAAAAGTTAAAATTTATATTTAAATTCATGTGAGAATATTATCAAAACACGCTTATTTTTTTTTAATTTGACACTATATTTTCAATAAAATGTTCTTTTATTAGAATTTTCTCCATCCTACTGTACTGATCGCCTCATTGAGAGGTCACCAGTTACACTTTTTGAGTTTAGTGAAAGTTTATATATATAGCCAAGACTGAAAGAGAGCATAAGTAGATAATTAGCATAGTAAATAGATAATTAATCAATACAAAAGGAGGATAAGATAGTTATTCAAAACACGTGGTTTCCCACGTGGTTACTTTTAAATCATAACCCAGTTACAAAAGGACTGTATTATTTATTAAATGATTAAAAGATAATAAAACATAATAAAAGGTTAAGAGAATAAAAAAGGTAATAAAACATAATAAAAGATTAATTCAAAATAAAAGAGAACATTTACATTTACTACAAAAAGACTACATGTTAATTTAGACAAGATTCAAGAATAAAATTAATAAAATAAGAGAAATAAAAAAATTATGTCTCACGTCATTCAGATTCAAATAGAGAATGGCCGAGGTAAAGTCGTAATTTTCCTTAACAGGAAATTGTGAATAATGAATAGGCCAATCAGAGACTTTCAAGATAAAAAAAGGACCAATAATAAATAATATAATACTTGAAGACTTATTTTTAAAATAAAAGATATAAACAAAACATTAAGGTAAAATTACATATCTAAAAAAGGTACAAAGAGATTTAATTACTTAACACATATTGAAATAATAGTTTATAAAAGTTAGTGAAAGTTTATATATATAGCCAAGACTGAAAGAGAGCATAAGTAGATAATTAGCATAGTAAATAGATAATTAATCAATACAAAAGGAGGATAAGATAGTTATTCAAAACACGTGGTTTCCCACGTGGTTACTTTTAAATCATAACCCAGTTACAAAAGGACTGTATTATTTATTAAATGATTAAAAGATAATAAAACATAATAAAAGGTTAAGAGAATAAAAAAGGTAATAAAACATAATAAAAGATTAATTCAAAATAAAAGAGAACATTTACATTTACTACAAAAAGACTACATGTTAATTTAGACAAGATTCAAGAATAAAATTAATAAAATAAGAGAAATAAAAAAATTATGTCTCACGTCATTCAGATTCAAATAGAGAATGGCCGAGGTAAAGTCGTAATTTTCCTTAACAGGAAATTGTGAATAATGAATAGGCCAATCAGAGACTTTCAAGATAAAAAAAGGACCAATAATAAATAATATAATACTTGAAGACTTATTTTTAAAATAAAAGATATAAACAAAACATTAAGGTAAAATTACATATCTAAAAAAGGTACAAAGAGATTTAATTACTTAACACATATTGAAATAATAGTTTATAAAAGATTATTAAAACTTCCGTTCTCCTAAGTCTCATTTAGATCTCCATATTGCTGAACTACTCCTAATTTAAAGTTTGTCCCCTAGGCTTCGCCACTCATCACTACCAGGAACGTCAAGGTCGATAGAACTTAGGTCCATTCATAATTAACAGTACACTACATAGGCCTGGGGGGATCCCGAGCCATGGGAAAAAAATTCAGGAAAATGGACATTCTCCAAACCCAGGCAGCAAGTTAATTTTTCCAGGATTTTTTGGGGAAAATAACCATTTTCATACAAATAATAAGGCCAAGTTTAAAAATTAAATATAAGCATTTCATTAAACAAAACATTCACTTTTAGACTTGTCTCAGTAATAATTTTTAACTTAAGTAACTTAGCTCACTGTGTGTGACCCAAACAAGTAGGAAAATGCTGTCCTAAAAATAAAAACTTAGTACCTCATACTCATGGTTATGTGAGGTTGTTTGTACAAAGAAGGTCTAGGTTCTATAATATTCCAACTACTACATGAACATTGTGGAGTGATTGAATAAAATAGCATTATTAGCATATATTTCAAGGGATAGAGCAAAAATCACTCAATAAAGTTAAGTATTTTAATTGCAGGTAATAAAGTATATCCTGAATGTTTGTTTATACATAGAAAGGCAGTTGTTCTTATTTTCATGAGGGTGGATCAGGTGTCTTTAAATAAAATTTCTGAAAGTGATAGTAAATAAAAAAATATCTTCACTCAATCAAAATATATCCCTTTCTCAAGTATTTTTATATTTTATTGAATTATGCTTTTGTAAAACTATGTAATTGTGTAGATAACATGAAAAAATATCTATTTTGCTTTGTTTGTTGCTACTCATTCATGACTTTAAAGACAAGGATGTTGAAAACCAAGCTGCCAACCATGTAAAATATAATAATAATCAACCCCCCTTATCCCCCCAAATAAAAAAAATCTTGACAAGTTTAAAGAGTACATACCGGTTTTATAAGCACCTAATTTATTTAGAATTTATTAGTCAAAAAGAATGAATACTTGTAGATAAAATGTAAATTTTATCCTAACTTTTATTCGCAAAATTCAAAGCTTTTTTAATATTGCTGTAAGTATATTAGGATATATACATTTTTAATTTTATTTTATTTTTACATCATAGAGAAAAATTCCGATGGCAATGTGTATAGGCTCTCAATCTTTGCTATTCAAATACTTCGTAAAGAATAAAAGAGTATGTAGCAGTGCTGAATCTGATGCAAGCACATGACAAGAAACCACCAGCAAAGCTCCGGACTCTGCTTTTGAACCATGTGATGCAGTCATTGTTGATAGTGAACTAGACCTTTTAGATATAAGCAGATACCTCAATCAAAGAATATATGACGAGATTAAACTCAAATTCCTCACTACTCTGTGGATTCCAGAGGATTCATTTCAATTTCCTGCAAGTGGAAAAAGAAATATCCAGCTCCAAAGACAATAGTTGAACAACTTTCCCTGGCTTTTCTACACTAAAAGTAATGGTGCACGTTGTAAATATTGTGTTTGGTTTTCCAAAGACTTTGGCAGAAAAGGATAAAGTCAAGAGCTGGAATCACTTGTGAAAGAGCCATATAAGAACGGGAAAGATGGCTTAGAAGTGTTTAAAGCCCATAACAACCACAACTATCATAAAGAGACAATGATGATTGGCAGTAGTTTCATAAAAGTATCAAGAGATGAAAACTTAGACATTAGGAGTATTGTTGATTCTGCAAGGAGAAAGCAAGTAGAAGAAAACAGGGGAAAATTATCCTCCATAGTTGAAACTATTAAATTTTGTGGTCGGCAGGAGCTTGCACTCAGAGGAACAAACGATGCTAGGTCAATTTCGGTCAAAGGTGATTAGCCAGTGTTCAACGATGGAAATTTTAGAGTGCTGTTAAAAATGAGAATGTATGTGGGGATGAGAAACTAATTAAACATGCTGAGCATGTTGCTTTGAATGATTCTTGTATTAGTCCAAAGATTCAAAGCGAATTGCTAAGTATTTGTGGAGAAATGGTTCAAAAAATAAATTGTGAAGAATGTCAATGATGCAAAGATCTTTTCGATATTAGTTGATGAAACAGCAGACATATCTGGACATGAACAGTTATCTCCTTGTGTATGATACAAAAAAAAATTGGAAAATTTCTTTATAACCAAAGAATATTTTCTTTGTTTTGTCAAAGTTGGAAATTCAATGGGCCAAGATCTGGTATGTACTATTATTACTTACTTTAAAATTTTGGTATTAACTGTAATAATATGATGGTGCAAGATTATGACAGTGCTTTTGAAATGAAAGGATCATTCAAAGTAGTTCAGGCATTAATCAGACAAACTTATCTAGAATCCCTATATGTTTATTCCAGTTTGCATTCCTTAAATTTAGCTTTGGGTCACTCTTATGCTCTGGAAAGCATCATACATTGCATTGGAACTATGAAGTCTATTGCAACTTTTCTAATATCATCACCCAAAAGGACAAGCAAATTACAGGCACATATCAAATCTGAATTTCCTGGGAAGACATTAACAGTGATGGGTGAAACAAGATGGGTAGAAAATCATTACAGCCTTTTTAAATTCAAGGATATATTTAAGGACCTCATAAAAACTTTAGAAGATTTAAGTAATGATAAAGATATTGGTCAAAAAGTGGAAGTATTTTGCATAGAAAATTTCACCAATATAATCTAATACCATCCTCTTTACCACTTCCAGACTTTTCTCAAACTCTCCATGCATGTGTGATGTGCCTTTCTAACTCTTTAGTCAACCTATCTAGGTCTTAACTGATATAAAGAGGCACCTATGGGTAACTATTTGAGATCAAAACCTAAAAACACTATCGATAAACAGTAACATTTGCTATAAATAATAGAATACATATTTTTATAATATTCACTGGCAGGTTTAGCTCGGCACCAAAATTCTTGACTTTTACCAGTAAGGACAAGTTTTATATTATGGCCTGGTGGACTAAATTTTTTCCTTAAAGGTTTGCGTTGCTCTCTTGAAGATAATATTCATGCATTATTTTGGAAATTAACCCTCCTCACCTTTGTTTAAATTAGTTATTTTAAGCAATTAGCATGAATGGGCAGTATGATGTGCAACACTAAAAAATTAAGTTGTTAGTGGGCCTATAAGATAATTATGAAAAATTACTAAACTATTATGTTATTAATTATTTTCTCTTAGTCAAAGTGTCTTACTATCCAACCAATTTGTACACATATTTTCACTGATGGAGTGAGGTTGAGGGAAGTATAACTTAGAGTATACATGCTCACATTTGCATAAAAGTGAAAAACTATCTCGGCCAAGCCTATTTCAAAGAACCCAGCCAAGATTTGAACCTTAGCCTCTCCATCACTGGCAAACTAGACTAAGTGGATACCTTAGCCCCATGACCCAAAATACAATTTTTAATATTCAAATATCCAATGTTAAAAATCCTTATGATCAGCAACAAACAAAAATGGGATTGTTTGCTTGACAAATTTGGTGATTTGTCCAAATCTAACTAAAAGCATTAGTAATTTTGCTAGTATATAGTATAAAATAACCTTTTCTCATACCTTCTCCTTCTACCGAGCAGCAAATTAGGTCTGAGCGCCCTAGCATGCGATAATCTCCTTCTGTAATGCCAGCTACAGCATGGTTCAAATTATCTTTAAACATAACTTCTCCAGTACGACTGCTACGAGCATCAATCTTTCCATTAGACCATCCTGTGATTAGCTCTTCTACTCCATCTCCATCCAGGTCATATGCATAGATAGACATAGCACGGTTCTTGGACTAAAATAATTAACAGGTTATCTCCAATGATCTTCAGTGTGAGGCTTTACACAGCAAATTCAGCAAGTAATTCACAAACAATGTTTTATACAGTCTTGTTAAATTTTAAATTAACTTAAAAATAATATTGAACTCTAAACTGTATGATTATCTTAAATTGTGATGATTTTTTTTGTGTGTGTATAAAATATATGTAACATGATTGTTAGAATATACTCTGTCTTAGAATTAAACTAGAACTATATTTTAAATATTTTAGTTTGGTAAATATCTACCTAAAGGTTTGACTGTGTATGAATTCACTATAGTCGACTAGCTGTTGGAAACTTGACCCAAAATACACAACATTGATGAATTTTACAAATTTTGTAAATAATAAAATCAAAGAATATTGTATAATAATCATTTGTTGATGTACTAAATATTCAGGGTTGGCTGGTTTGAACCTCATTGGATTAGACATTGTTTAAAACTTGGTTTACGCCAAGTGTTTTTATAAACTAAAACATCTCTTTTTTTATTAGGGCTAACCCCCCTTGGCTTTTCCAGAGTTACGTTTTGAGAATGAGGTCACATCACAGGTTACAACTTATGAGTGGTAGGAAAAATCAACACTAATGCTTAACAGAAAAAAAAAATTTAACGTAACAAAGTGTGTTTATAGTTTGTTTTTTGTGTTATATTATGTTATGTTTAGTTAATTAGTGTAAATAGTGTACTGTAAGAGCATAATTATTTTAAGGTTTATTCTGGCAAGAGGTTAACCCACGCTTGTACATTTCCTTGTAAGTCAAGAGTGTTGGGTTGCCATCCTGCTGAGAATAGCGTATTTCCCATAAAGATTGCATCCTGTTGACGAGCGAGCACGGTGCGACCAATGGACCTTCCTGGCTGGTGGGATATCGAGATCAGCAAGTTTAGGTGATAGAATAACATTTTGTTTAGTGTTTAGAGCCATGCTGAGTGCATGGGAGTCGGCATCTAGCAACGACTGACTAAATGGCGAAAGGAATAAAATATGATCTGGTGGTTCCTGCCCGCCGGAGGCTTGATCGCAGGTCTAGAGGAAGGTTTGTGAGTCCCACTATCGTGCCTGCTCCCTCGTCACAGGAAATCTATTCAGTTATCTAGGTAGTAGTTTAGTCATCTGAATTGGTTAATAATAGATATTATAGGACTAACACTCAAGATTCACTCCCCACGAACCACCCATTCCAACCCCTACTGCTCGGGGTTCATCCCAAACATATAAGTCCCTACGGTACCACAGTAGTGTTATAGCAAGGGTTGGCTATCGGGTACCCAAATAAACTGGGGATGTTACAAAGTGTTGTCAGAAGGGAGGATCAGGACTTTGTAAAAGGTGTCCAAAGTGAAGATTGAGTGATAAAGTTATATCAAAAGGGATTAAGTGTATGTAAGTGATAACATGTCGGTAAATAAGTAAAATATTCTAAAACTGATATCAAGGTTAGCTGATTATATGTTCATTACGCACTGCTAACTTGATTATGCTAGGTGTGGAAGAAATACGATATGAGCTGATAAAACTTTGTACCGCAAGCCACGACCAGAGTGGTAAACGCGCGTGTGCGTATATCAGCTGCTATCGAGAAAGAAGATAAGTCGACAATCTCGACCAGTATGAATGGACAGATGACAGTAGTGACATCACAAAAGTCATTCACAAACGTCATCCACCACAACAGCAACACCAAGGTAGGGAATTGTACTACTTTGATATAGTTTAGCCTATTTTGTGTGTTCAATTAATATTTTAGGATGAATTTAAAATTCTGAAGTTCATTTTTATATTCTGACAAATAATTCCAAAATTTAAAATATTCTATTGCAAAATTGTTATCATGGCTATCCCCCCAGTAAGGTTAGGACGAGACGTTGACTTACAAACATAAAAATTTTAATGACACAAATTCATGATTTAAAAGTAGAAAACAAAACTCTAAGGCAAGCTCATATAAACCATGCTGCTAATATGAGTAAGGGAAACAAATCAATAACAGCCACCATGTATGTTAGAAATGTCTCTCTTATTCCTAGTATACCAGTATTTCAAGAAAGGGCAGAGGATAGTGTGAGCGCCTTTTTCACAAAGTTAGAGCAGTCGGCAGAACTATGTAGGTGGACTCATGAAGAAAAATTAGCAGTAGCCAAATTACGGATTTTAGGAGAAGCACAGGAATTTACTTTGACACATAGTGAATGTAGGGAAGCTACAACTTATGAAGCCCTGAAACAAGAGCTTGTAAAGTGCTTTAAGAGGAAGAATACTACCAGGTATTACCGAGAACAGCTGACCCAAAGCAAGTTACGTTTGGATGAAACTATACAGCAATTCGCGGATAGAATAAGAAGAATCAACGTCAATATGTATGATTTAAGGGAAAATAAAGAGGATAATGCTGCAATAAAGTTTGAGGCGGACCAGAGAGCGTTAGATACTTTTCTAAATGGCTTGTCTGGGGAATTAGGTAGATTGACATGGCTTTCAAAACCTAAATCATTCTAAAACGCAAGAGAAACTGCAGTGGACATAGTAGAAGTGGACCGTCGACCAGATGAAGATAAACGAACTGAAAAACGCGTTTTTACAAACTACGCTGAGGTTAAATGTCCCAAATGTAGAAGATAAAGTAATTTAGCTAAAACTTGTCCAATCAACAAGTTAGTTTGTTTAGTGAAGACTCTAAGTGTAAAAGAGCTTATCGTCTTGCAAAATATGAGGGAAAACGATGCAGGTTGTTAGTCGATACAAGAGCTCAAGTTTCAGTAATATGGCCAGAGGTTGTGGGAAATAGAGGTATTTCCAAACCCAAGAATGAAATTGCGGGTCTAGGAGGACAAAGTATTTCAAATTTGGGAGAAAAATCTGTGACTATCGAGTTAAACCATGATAGCTATGTAGTAAATGTACAGGTTTAAATGCCATCGTTATGAGGGCATACTTGGATTGGATTTTTTGTTAAAAAATCAGGCGTCTATTAACGTAGAAAAACGTAAATTGAACCTTTATCATAAATCTTATGATTTAGGAACAAGAGTCGAAATAGGGCCCCAACAAACTAATGCAGTTGCAAATATGAGATTAGCTACCACATCCTGCGCTGTGGAAATAGTTCCAGTTCTAGTACGTTTAATGCACACTGAAGAACTGCCCCTGGGCGCAAGAAAGATAATTCAAGCTGATGTTAAACTCCCCAAAGTCATTGATGAAAAGTTACTTTTAGTAAAGCCAGTTATACAAATCGATACACTGGAAGATAAACACCGTTATGTGGCTAGAAGTGTTAGTTTTGTCATAAAGGCAGGGAACAGGTTCAGAGTCCCTATAAGTGTTGTCAATGAGCCCTGTGGTTATCCAAATGCCACGAGGGGTGGTAATTGCTAGTGTTTAATATGTAAACAAAGATGACATCTGTTGTGAAAAAAACTCATGTGGAAGTTTGTATGCCACGGACCTTATATTACTTTGAGGTAGGGGTCAAAATAAAGTTGTACGAGCTTGTGAGGTTAAGGAGACTACAACCCCTAAATACGAAGCTGCACTGAATCAAAAACTAGATAATTTGTCAAAGGAAGATAAAAATATTTTGAAGCCTATTTTACAAGAGATTAAGGATATCTTTAGGGAAAGAGATAATTTACCTGCTACCCGATTAGTACACCATTGAATACATACCGAAGATGCAAAGCCTATATCATAGAAACAATACAGAGTGCTTTATCACCAAACAGCCCTAGTTCAAGACATGGCTGAGAACCAATTAAAGGTCGAATTTATCAAACCCAGGGAAATATATGATCAACCATGGAGCTCTCCTATAGTGATTGTAAAAAAGAATTCTACAACAGGACAGCCAGAATTCCGAATGTGTTGACTATAGACGTTTAAATGCAGTAACTACCCCAGACCTTCATCCCCTACCTAATTTAGTGTAAACGGTTGAAAACATGTATAAATGTAAAGTCTGTTCATGCCTGGACATGACTAGCGGCTACACACAACCATGTGTTCATCCCGACAACAAAGCAAAAACATCTTTCATAACTACAACAGGGGTGTACAAATGTGTTAGAAAGCCCTTTGGTTTCATAAATGCCCCAGCTACATTTCAAAGATTGATAGATGGTATATTGTATGGGCTAACACCTATTCAAACACGTATTTACCTAGATGCTATAATAATATTTAGCAAGGACATGGTAGAACATGCTGAAAGACTGCAGGCAGTTTTGAATCGGTTGCAACAGGCCAATTTATCCTTAAATATTGATAAATGCCACTTCGCGGCCTCTCAGGTACTTTACCTAGGTCATTATATAAGTCATGAAGGAATAAAATGTGATCCTCAGTTAGTCGAAGCCGTCCGAAACTACCCCATTCTGAAAAACATCAAAAAACTTCAATCATTTTTAGGATTGTCAAACTTGTATCGTAGGTTCATTGAAAATTATGCCAGGAAAGTGCAGTCACTAACTAAGCTGCTAAAAAAGGGAGCAAAGTTCGAGTGGACCCCAGACTGCAGTGACACTATGGAAGCTTTAAAAAAAGCATTGACTTTGTTTCCAGTATTAATTTTCCCTGATTTTGAAAAACCATTTATCTTGTCTACAGATGCTAGCAACTATGCACTTGGTTGTGTGTTGTCCCAAGGAGTTGAGTGTAAAGAACACCCTATTGCTTTCGCATCCCGCCAACTGAACCAAGTAGAACTTAACTATAGCACCACGATAAAAGAACTTCTAGGAGTCCTGTGGAGTGTCAATAAATTCCGTTGCTACCTACTGAACAAACCATTCACAGTAATTATGGATCATGCCGCTCTTAAGTGGTTATTAGGTCTAAAATATCCTAGCAGTGGTTTAATGAGATGTAGTTTACATCTTAGTGAATATCATGATGTTTACTCAACTTGACCAATGAAATTCCCGACTTTTTCCCTGATTTCCCCTGATCATTTCCTGAAATTCCCGACTAAAAAGTATGTCACATCATTCTAACTTCCCCCTCCCACCTCATTTTTCTACTAATCTTTTTTATTAATAATAAGTTTTAAAATTTGAATAAACTCTTTTTGAAATTTGTTTTAACATTGTTTACTAGGAATTATAAAATATATTACACAGCTACAAACAAAATCTACAGTTTTATTAACATTATTATTTGCTGATTTAATGATTATTATATTTCATATTTTGAGTAAAACAACATTTTCCTGGATTTTTGTTGTAATTTACCAAATTCTCGACTTATTACCGTTTTTTCCCGATCACTTCAAATTCTCGGCTAATTCCTGTTTTCCCTGATTTTTCCGAATGGTAGACACCCTGGAATATGTATACACGGTGTGTCATCGACCACGAAAATTCCATGGAAATGCTGACGGACTAAGTAGAAAAATAAGAATCATCGAACTCAGTGCCCAAGAGGACCTAATAGAGCAGCAATCTCAAGATGCTGATTGTCAAATTTAGAGAAACAACACAAGTTTTCAGAAGGTTAATGGCTTACTTTTTCGAGAAACAAAGTACGGAAAGCGCATTGTGATACCTGAGTCAAAACGTGATGACGTGTTAAAATAATGGCACGACTCAGTTTTAGCCAGTCACAGCGGTAAGAGAACTATGAACTACAGGTGGCACGAAAGTACTGGCGGCCAAATCGACGTCACGGTGTAGTTAACTACATTCAACGATGTGTCTCATGCAATCAGAGAAACAAATATGGAAATAAAAGCACCACTACAAGAACTACCCGAAACAAACACTCCATTTGAACGGATTGGTTTAGATATAGTTGATCCCTTACCAAAAACCAGAGACAACAATAAGTATATTTTAACGATGCTTGAATATTTGTCTAGGTATTTGATGATGATACCTATACCTGATCAGAGTGCAGAGACCATAGCGAGGGTGTTTATTTTATAGTGGGTGTTGAAGTTTGGGACACTCTTATTTCTTATCAGTGACAACGGTTTGAACTTCATGTCAGAACTAATTGTGCAAGTTTGCAAATTGCTCAATGTCACTAAACTTAGAACTACCCCAGCACATCCGGAGAGAAATTGCCGCGTTGAACGAGTACATCAAACAATTTCTAAAATGCTGAGTCATTTTGTAAATAGCCCACATGACCAATGGGACATATTTTTGCCTTATGTCGTTGCAGCCTATAACACCAAGCTACTTTCTAGCACAAAAATGACTATGTGTGGAATTTTTTAAGGGTAACCAATGATGACTCTGTTTGATTCTGTGACACTTCCGCTGAACTCAAGCAAACACGTGAGCGACCTTGCTGAAAAACTGCAAAGTGTGTGGAAAATTGTCAAGAAAAGAAATCATCTAGCATTCCAACAACAGGCAGTTCAGTATAATAAGAAGAGTGTGGTGTCCAAATACAGAGTTGGGGACTTAGTATATCTTTTTAATCCAGTTCTAAAATGTGGTCTGATAAAAAAAAATCCGACTTCAGTATAAGGGACCATATTTATTGTTAGAAGTGTTGTCACTGGTAACCATTAAGGTTCAGCTACCCTTTCGCACTACTATTGTTCACACAAATAGGGTTAAGCCATATTTGGGTAAGTTATTCCCTGTACCTTGTGACAGCGACGCTGAGGTGCGGCCAGGAGGTCGTCCGATAAAGACGCATCTGGTTCCTAAGGACGCCAGTAGGTCATGTGGTGGCCCTAGCAGCAGTTCGAGGTTTGATACCAGCCGACAATGTCCAGTCATGCTGGAAAGCCAACTGTTCAGGAGAAAGAAGGTAACCTGCCCCTCCCTCCGCCCCAACGTTATCGAAGCACCCCTCCCATTTTTATAGCCTCAGAAGGGGCAAGTAAAATGTTCACTCTAGTGTTTTATTTTTGTATATTTTCCAATGTGTTAAGTGAAGTAACAAAAATTATTGAATTACCTAATGGAGTTATGTTTGAAAATAAAGGAAATTGTTAAAAAAATTCGAAAAAAACTTGCTTTTTTTCCCTCAACACTTTATAGTTTAAATATGTTTAACGAAGGTTTCTGTCACTACCTTAAAGTTTTAATATACTTTAGTTCACCTTAACTCTCCAGAGGCGCTGAAATTTATCATAAACACCAACTGTCCCATTAGCCAAGCCATATCCAAACTTGCTATTACTAAACGCCGCTAGAGATGTCACAGCTTCTGTTTCTGTCTGCTCGCTGATAATATGGTCTTCTTTAAAAACTCGAATGTCGAAATCTTCAGATCCCACAATCAACTACACAAAGTAAGAATGCATGGCATATAATAATATAAGTAAACTATAAATGTAACCAAACATTTTCTACAGCACAAAATAGTAAGACTAATATTTTACTTCATTTTCTCCATCTTGGTCAAAGTCCAGTAGTGTAAGGGAACACACATTGTCACCTGTCACACTCCAAAAAATATCCTTTCCCTTACAATCAAACCCTTGAAGAGAGCAGTTGCCTCCTACAAGAGCCAAAGGTGTTGTATCACTGCCCAGTTTTCCAATAACCATGGCACCAACACCATCAGGAACCTATCATAAAAGAACCATTATTAGCTTAGAGTGTAAACAACTCACCAAAATAAATTCAAGTTATATCACAAAAATGAAGTGATGTTTATGTCTTGACTTTTGAAGTTAAAAGTCAATTTTGACACACAACCACATTAAATACCACTAAAAGTTTATTATTAAAAAGAATATAATTTTGATTTTAACTTAGTAAAAGGGATATATGTCAAGTTTACATAACTACATTTCCTAACAATGCCAAAAATCGAATTGATGCTTTACTAAGCTAGGGTGATATTAGACAGACCCGAGAGTTGGTATTAAAAGTTAGTGCATTCATAATAATTTCTCCCCTCAACCCCAAATCTTACTAATTGTCCAGGCTAGTGCATATTTACACTAATGCGGAAGAATTTTAATAAATATGTACCCACATTAGTGTGGGAGAGAGTAGGAAACTTTAGGAAAACCACCATAGCAAACCTGCCTGGGATTGGAACCCTGACTTTCCTGTAACAGGAAAATTGGCCCAAATGAGAATGATATATTTTGTGTGCATGTATCAATGCAGGTCATAAGATTAATATAATACCAATACAAAATGTAATTTGCATTAAAATATTATTAGTTTAGTTGAAATGGCATATGGGATATAGCTTGTATTGATATGAGTTGTGTAATGGTTTAAGCAAAAAATAAGATGTGGCAATTAGATTTGATTAACGCTTACTTTAAATACTTTATCATGCCTGCCAGGGAATATGTAATCTTTGTAGAAATATTTGTTGCTCAAAATTATGAATAGGTTTACTTGGCAAACCAGCAAGCCAAATTAAAGAAAGGTTTGGTTTATCTTTATTTAATAAAATAATAAAAATAATGAAACATAAAATAAACGTGCAGTCAAATCCCAACACTCATTAATCAATGAGAGAAACAGAATTTATTTTATTTTTCAGCCCTTTAGCCAAAGTTTAAAGTGAAGTTGGTGCTACTGATTATCATTTATTAGGTTTATTATGTCAGTTGATATCTGAAATTGTTTCTTATTGATTTAATTTTTCAAAAATCCAAATTAAATAATATATTGAGCACAGTGAATACTAACCCAGTCATAATCCATTGGCAGAGAGGGATAAGTTTCAAAACAGGGGTCAACAAGGTGATTTACTAGCAGATTTTGATGATGACTTATAAAATATTACAGATTATTTTAAGTTTCCAAATGAGTGGTTTGATGATGTTCTCTGTACTCAATTCGTGCATACCTAGGATCTCAAGATTTGAAGTTTAAAATGACAGAGCTTCTCATTAGTTCATTTTGGGGCTGCTGTTGAGTTCGCTTTTTCTTACTCTTACAGTAGCGAAAATATCAATGTAGTTCAAACCAAGGGCCTAAATCGAAGACTACCAAAATTAAGGAGAGCAAAAATATGTTGCATATAAATCAAGAATCATCTAAATACTATTATTATAATGATTCTTGCCATATTTGTCGGGTCAAGGGACATATGAGTCCTGCATGCGTGATAAAGGCCAATTCAAAAATCATATAATCCAGATAAGATATTGGGTTAGTTCTAGGGTTGTCAAACTCGATACCCTCGATTCTTACTGGTACTGAAAGAATCGAGAATCGATCTTAATCTTACAATTTTCACTGCTTTGATTCTTAGCTCTAAATAAAATTGGCAACTAAACAAAACGTCAACATTCAGAATAGATAATAATCCATTATCTCTCATATTAGCTTAGTTGCTGATTCACTTAAATGCTGGCAAATTGCAAACATACCGAATTGACCCAAATATAGTACGACCCCAAATATATTACGACCCTAACATTTTGAGGTGTTCTACAAGAAAAATAAATGGTCTCGAGTATAATATGACCTGACATTATGACAGTAACAAGAGGTAAAAACTTAACAAACACACACTTTTATTAAAGTAAAAATTAAGTGGGACTGTCAGAATACAAAAAAACAATCGATGTATCATACATAAACCAGGGATGGCAATTTTTTGTAATATATCGATATTCTTATCATTATTGATATATCACAATGTTTATATCAAAAGCTACAATATTTCAATCACATTAAGATGGCTGCTCTCCTGTAATTATAGTCTTTGTTGCTTTTCAATTTTTAATGTTTTATTTAGCGCTTTGAATAAGACAAGTTTAGTAAAAATAGAACAAAAATTGACATAGTTAATAAAAATAGAGCAAAAAAGTTATATTTATTTTTAATTCAATAGATTTAGAGTGTAGTCCGATATATTAAATATATTATTATATTGTTGCCGAAACTTCATCACTAATGTCTGGCGAGTTAAATAACGTAGGGTCATTTATAGTGGACGACTTAAAATTTGTGTAACGTGTAAAGCAGGAGTGGCCCCAAGATAAATTTTGCACACAGGCAGGATTGCTTTTTGGCGACCTCCTGTATGATTGCTGTATAATTGAAAAATATTAAAATAATCCCCAAACCTAGCATATCCTGGGCGTGATAGGAAAATAATTTGAAGAGAAACTATACAAATGGTAATTATACCCCAAACGTCTCACTGAGAAATTTTAAGATAACAGTTATGATTACAAAGAAAACTGTAAGAAAGTGTTTGGAGACAATTTTATCCTCTTTCTATTTTGATATGATAAATGGTCTACGAGATATATGCAAAAAACTGTTTTGAGTTGACATTTTTTCAAGATGGTGGCACTATATTTTGACTGTTTTTACTAAGCTTATCTCGTTTATTTGACAAATAATCGTTATAGAAAAAGTTTTTATTTTCAAGTGGGCCTACTTAAGTATTTCAAGTTGCTACCAGAACAGTACTTAAGTTTTCTTTCCAATGTCATTAATTCAAAACATTGCACTATCATTTAACAATCCTATTTGGTGAATTGAATAGACTTGTGTTCTCAACAACTGTTTATTATACCTTTTTATTTATTTGTATTTTCTAATGTTTGATTAAATTAGGCTTTATTTGTAAGAAACAATACATGTTTAATACACTTAGTTTCATTGCTGAGGGAACTGCAGGTGTTATGGAGAAAAGATTTATCTTCGCTCTCTCTCTCAGTTACCGGTTGCCAAACCTTCTAACTTTTGGTTGTTGGGAAGTGAGTGGGGAGGGTTTACTTGTAAACAATGTGGCATGGGGAGGTTAGGGGGTTCAATTGACAGGCAAAAACATTTCCTATCAGGGTACAGCCTTTTCTAGAAACATTAACTATTTACACAATCGTATTTTTTTCAAGATTGAAGTTTATTAACTTTCTCTATTTTCCACATAATTATGCTAAAACTATTTTATGTATAATGCTTTTTTCCTCATAATTAATATACAAACAAATATATAACAAAATGCATTTTATACTAAATGCTATAAATTAAATTCTTACTTGTTCTTAATCAGAAAATTATAAAGGTCACTATCAATATCAATCACAACTTTAATTTTCTTTGGGGGAGGTAATTCATTGTTAGGGTAAAGTAAATGTACCTTTCTGCAAATTGCTGCTTGAGTAAAAGTTTCATAATGACCCAAACACTTTATTTGAGTTCAGTTATTTCCTTTTTTGAATGGTCTAAGTAACTTTCCCTTAGTTTTGAATTCTTGTTTAGTAGAGATTACTAACTCATAAGACACACCTGTAACTTCTACAGTCTGAATTGCCACTTGATTTACTGAACAAGTTCCGTCTTTGCGAAAATAGGTGGACTCTTAACACCACTTTACTACTTAATATTTTCCTCTTGGAATGTAATTGTTTGTAACAAGCTGGAGATTCCTTAATTTGTGTTATATTTTAAATGTTAGCAATACACTATTAATCAAATAAATATATTAATATACACATAAAACTATTAAAAACAAAAAAAAAAACACAACCAACACATAACCAAAAAGGCGTAACTTTATCAATAACAAATATTTTTCTACACAGAGTACTAATAAAATATGAGTGTTTGTTTAGTTAATGTTTTTGAGCTAGCTATTAGGAACACGAGACTCAGACTACTGTAACTTTACGACCGTACTGGAGAAAGAAGAACCAACTACTGGCAACAAAGACAGCCTAGCATTGCCAAATTTGATATACATTCGAAGGAAGACTGATCACGGAAAATAAAAGAATGGCGACGCTGTTGTTCAATCATAAGCATGCAGTTCCGTCAGCAATGAAATTAGGTGTATAATATAATTCCAAATTATTGTATTATTTGATTATATGATTTACTGCTTGGTAAAATTGATATTTTTCTTTGTTAAAGTTAAAAAAATAACGTTTTTGTCACTATGAACATATTTTAAATTTTTAGTATGTTATGAAAATATATATTTTTGGTTTTCTTGGAAAAATAATGAAAAAGGAAATGTTCAAGAATCGGAATTGAGAAAAACGGGTATCGTGACATCTCTAGTTATTTTAAAGGAAAAAGACCTTTAAGCCATGTATGTTTGTATCACTAAATATTTGATGGGGTACATATAAATTTAAATTAATCTTCACGTGTTTTTGCTGATATTTCTTATATTAAAGATCGAGTAGAGCCTAGTAATATTATGGTGCAGTTACCAGTTGATGGGAGTTAAAATTGATTTCCAAGTTGATACGGGGACACATGTAACTCTAATAAATGAAAACATCTTCAAGAGCAAATTTCCGGATAAGGAAATTTTACCCACTATAATAAAATTGTGTACCTACACTGGCACACATATACCAGTAGTGGGCAAAGCCAAAGTTCTAGTCAATGAGAACAATTAGAATTTATACTTATCAAAGAGGAACATATTGGGACTCGAGAGGTTGTGCACCCTTAAGTTGAATCTGAAAGAACTTTTAGGAACATTATTGAAGATAAATCCCAATAATATAAAAAAAATGCACTCTCTTTTAACAAAATTCGGGGATTTTTTTGAAGGAAAGGGTAGGCAAATTTAAAGATAAGGATGGAGGCTCAAATTTGTCTTAAGTCCCATTCTGTTTCCGTTTACAGTTCCTAAGATGGAAGCAAAACTAGACAGCTTTGATATAAAGGGAACTTTGTCCATAGTTACCCACACAACCTTTGCTACGCCAGTAGTTCCTGTAACAAAGAGCTACAGAAATATCAGGATATGCAGTGATTTAAGGACAACCATCAACCCTCAACTCCTCATCGAGGACCACACCATTCCAAACATTGAAGGTTTTCTTGCACACATAGGAAAGTGTTCCTTTTATTTGAAACTTGATATCAGCCAGTCTTTCAAGCATAACAAATTTAAGAAGTTCAATCGCAGGTACTTGACTATAAAAGTGCTCAGTGAATGGAAAACTGATTATTTAGACATTGATTTTGTTACATCCACTCTACTTCCTTTTACTTACGACCACAAATAATATAAAAGGGAGTGGGGGTAATCTAAGGAACATACAAAAAGGTAAAAAATTTTAGAGATTTAAAAAATAACAATATTAATGGTTTATTCAAAGTAATAACAACAGAGCAGAATACTTTACATGGTCTCAAAAATCAAACTGAGGTATAATGAAAATCAAAATTAAATAATAACTTCATATATTATTTCGCGCAGTGAAACTGAGGGGATGTTACAAAACATGTAACCTATCCTACAATCAAATGGGTCAGTCTAGAAGAGACAGTACGACCCATAATGTTGATTCTATTACAAACCATTATTGCAAATAATATCCATCAGGAAATTATATAATGACAAAATAAGAGCCTTTTGGGCATTTTTAAAATGTTACCAAAGTGTCTGATTCACTCCAGTGAATACAGACTTCAAAACGTTGATATAAATAATAAATATCTTTCAGATATTTTAAATGCCGCAACGAGAGTTTGGCTAACAGACTTTAGTCAAACTCCTGTGGGACTATCGAATCTCGACACAAAAATTTGAAACATCAACAAGAACTCTACTTGTTAATAATAAAGATAATACAATACTTAAAGCAAAGTATAGCAAAATATTTGGAAAATATATTAATGTCAATTTATCTCATAATATATTAATTTTATCTATAAGAGAAAGTTACGTTTCTTTAATCAATCCTTCAAAATGCAATCTACAAAAGAAACATTAACCTAAAAATGCAAATTTAATTACTGGTAACCACAATTTCAAAACAATTTACATTTAACACGTCCAACACAAAATCAATTAATAATTGTGGTTATCTAAAAAGTCTAAGTATCGTGACAGACTTTACCGCCCAAATGGAGACAGAAAATAAATAGAGTTTCATTTCAAAATATATGTTCAAGTAAAAAAAAACATATGAGAATAGAAAAATTACGACGCCTAATCTGGCTAACACTAAAAGTTAAATTTAAATTAGAGTCCAAAATATAAACCGCCATAGATTATGTCCGTAGAATATAATGCATGAACGTTTATCCTGACATTGTCCAAGTCGAGGACAGCACTCCTCCTCGAAGCGTTGAAATTGAATAGTCATTTTAGTATACACAAACATCACTCTTTATAGGGTTTTGTTGCTAGGGATGCAAGGTGGGAGAACAGAACACTCGGTCGGTAACATCAATTCGACCTTCTAGAAACTTTTGATCATCACGAAGACCACTTGTTTTCAGATTTCCATCTGACTTCCAAACGATATTTCTTCAATCTCTTGATGTTGTGGATGTAATTCGCGTCTCTCCCATCAGAGGGCAGGTAAGCAGTCTTCTTCTAGTCAAGGCAATTCCTGGCCGGCCCACTTTAGTGTATCGTTGATTAAGTTGGTGTGGACGTCAGCTGTTGGAACATTATAACTTGCTCGGTCCACTTCCCCAACTAGGATTCCACGTGTGTTGGCCTGTCTTGGTGGTTGCTCTATCCAGAAGATACTATCGGTAAGTACATGAACAGTTTTATTTTGTATAGAGTTTATTTTTGTTTTATATTCTTGTTTTATATTGTTGAGAATTGGCAATGATATAGACTGAAACTAAGAGAACTACAATAGAGAAGAGTACTTATGTAGGAAGATAATCAGTCTCGATACTATTTAGAGTGGGTAGTATTAATTAAATAGAAAGTTATGTGTAAAGGTTAACATGGGGGCTGTTCCTTTTGTATCTCAATGTTACAATTTGAAAGTTTTTATCAGAGGCCAAATCAATGTATTACCAGTCTCCACTTATGAGATGATGAAAAACTTATTCCAGGAAAAGGGGCTGTGAAAAGCATTCAAGCACTTAAATAGCGGATAGGAAAGTATAAACTTTCAAGGCATCTCTGAAAGCAGCCGTATTTAGTGGAAACAACATCATCGCAGCTGTGACCAAGTTCCTGGTAGAACTCCATACTCCACCACTAGTCTATCCCCTGCATCTCTGTTTCTGGGATGTACAATGAGGAGCTGCATCTACTTAGTGAAACCTATAGGTCAATGGTTTCCAACCTATTTCGGAGTGTGGCTCCAATTTTTGCCTCTGAGAGCATCATGACCCCTTGTGTTTGGATTCTAGATTTTTAATTGATATAAAATGAATGTAGCCTGCAACTATTATAAAATATACCACTCATTTTAAATCAACAATTAAAAAAACATAGAATGAAAGTTATGAGTGTGCATTTAAATTAAATGGGCGTGAATAGCAAAAAAAAAACTCAAAATAAACTATAAATCAGCTACACAGTTAGAGGGATTTTTGATCCTGCATTGATGCACTTAGTTTGTTACACCTTGGCTCTAGTGGAGAAATAGCCAGTATGAGATCCATCCAGCTCTATGTTAAGCCAGTTCCTGTATTTTGTTTTAATGGCAGCCACAGCAGAAAATCCAACTTCGCAGAGATAGGACGTGGAAAACGGCAAGAGATGTGCAACAAACGGCTTTAGCACTCATTGTTGGATACTCATTTTCAGCTTGAAGCCAAAACTGTGTGAGCTCACATGTTTTTGTGTTATTTGTTATGTAATCTGAGGACAGGTCTATCAGTTTTTATTGTTCACTTATTGGCAGCCTCTTTCTTGCTTACGGAGAAAAAGGATTTTGCACCCACTCATTTTGACTGATCTCATCAACGGATTACTTAGAATATTTTTTGAATCCTAGATTTAGTAATTTGTGGTGGTTGGTGATAAAAATTTTTTTTTCAAAATCATGCTGCACATTGTCATGTTATTCAAGAGTTTCAATTAGTCAAATAGAGATACAGTTTCCCAATAAAAGTAATCACCTTGATAAGTGAAAATGTTTGATCCAGAAACCTGCAGTGATGTGTTTAAAATATTAAGTATTTCAAATATATCAGCAAGATATGCTAGTTTGCAAAAGAAACTGTTCTCAATTATCTCATATTTATTCCCTGGATAGTCACTGTCTTTGAAGTAAAGACTAATTTCATCCTTCAGTTCAACACTCTTGCAAGCACTTTCCCACATGATAACCAGCAAGCAGCAATGCAGTATAAGAGATCACTGTATTCAGCCCCTCTTCCCTTGAATAAAGCATCAAATAAACTAGATTCAGTAGGTTTTGTCTTAATGTAGTTCACTATTTTAATGATGGAACTTAAAACACCACTTTTTTCTGTACTCACATTGTTTGATGCAAGTGATTCCTTGTGAATCATACATTGAGTCCAAATGGCATTGTGAGCCTTCCCTTTCACAAGAGCATGAATACCACTCCTTTCTCCAGACATGGCAGGAGCACCATCAGTGCACACCCCAACACAATGTTACTACTTCATCTCACTGTCAAAAACATCTAAAATCTTGAAAAGTCCCTCAGCATTGGCTCTTCTCGGAAATGGCTTGCAGAACAATAGGTCCATTTTGACCAATCTGTTATGGATGTACCGAACATAAGTTATAAGGTGGGCATCCTGAGTCTGCACCGTGTGAACCTCGAAATATTCAATCCTGGTGTACACATGGCACATTACACAAATACAAGGAAGTGGGAAAAGTAATCATTGCAAGTAAAAGAGATATCTTATGACAATTGGATTTTATTGAAATCTAAACAACAATACAAAAATTCACATCAAAACAATTAGAATGTTAACGCTAATTTCTCCATTCTACAAGAGTTATGGGATATTAATCCTCATCTGGGATTAGAAAGATTGCAAGCCCAATGTGAAACGACATCAGGCTAGTTCCCAACTTGGACGGCCTGGATACAATGCAATTCAGTTATTAACTGCCAACTACAAGTTAACAATAACGAACAAAGAATATTAAAGTTTTAATCACTGTCTAAAGGTATCCAAAAGGATGCCGGACACAAGTAAAGACTAATTAAGGCGAGTTGCCACTCCAAGTTCAACACCCACAAGTTGTGCACCTCGCATGGACAAACAAGTAGCTTACAAGAAGCATGATACCTAATTAGTTAATCTTAAATTAGCAGGGAATCCCCTGACTTCCCAACCGAAGAAGTAAATATTAAGACGATTACAATTTAGGCCTAACAGCTGGGAGAATCTTACTACCCCACATGTTTAGACAGGTCTGAAAGACGCCGCATTTGTAAAGTTATGATTAGATCAGACTAAAGAGTTTACTTTTAATGAACATACAATCTAAATTATCTAGCAATAATCCTCAATGGGATTTAAACTATGCAACTTAATTCTCTAAACACTAATAATGCCAAGATATGAACACTGGCCCTCAACTCTACAAACAAAAACAAATAGTTACCAAATGAATAGCTGTAGATTATAGATTACTAATTGAGTTGATATTATATCAGCCAGGTTGGTCTTCTGTGACGAGCTGGGGTGAGTGTCGGATCCACCATCTTCAAAGTTGCAGCTCAGTTTAGTTTACATGGACTCTCACCAATCCCCGCGGAGTTGAAGGTTGATAATATAGTTTGTGTCTGTGATCTAAATAGCTAGGGTACCCGTATATATAGTCGAGATTCAGCTGAAGAAAATAAGAGAGAAATAGTGGTGGTGGGAGAGCCTGGGTTGAGCTAGACGTTTCCAGAAGAATGGCCATGGTATGGCGGCGCATGTGTAAACCAGTAAACCAAAGGTAGAGAGGCAACACCGCTGTTAGTGTTGCATTATGAGCCAGGTCAAATGGACAAGTTAGTGCAGTGTGCTCGGACATCTTTTTCTTCGGTCAACATGAGCTGGTAAGCGAATAAGCAGATTCATTAGATGTGCATGATATGTGTTAATTTCCAGCACTAGTTAGTATGTGTGGGCTAACAACAATCAGTCCGTCAAAAGTCAGTGGCTTTGTGGACCTGTAATGCCAATTTTGACAGTTTCAAGATTTTGGTCAGCTGTTCTTGTATGTCTTGCACCATGTCAAATACCTGCCTTCCCACTGTGTTATCTGCCAGAGGGATCTTTCAAGCTAGATCTGTAGATACTTGGCCAAACATTATTTCAGTGATTTTGACAGCATGCAAAACAAGTGTCTCTCCAGCAAAATGAGGTTTCTTACGTTTTGTGATCATAAACAAAACTTTGTAGGATGCAAAAGTCCCTTGGAATACTTGTCATTTTTATCATTGATTTGGTTATTTCAAATACTCTTCCGATTTTTTCTTTAAAAAAATCACACTGTTTTCCTGCATGCTGGCTGTGTTTTGATTCCAAGTGTTCATTCAGCTTGCTTGTTTTAATACTCTCTGAAGATAAAACTGTCAAACACAGCAAGAACAAGGGTCTTTCCTCGCCATCTTTTTCAATATTAGTGAACCCAAACAACAAAAAACTTCAATATACTTTTTTACTTTTATTTTCTTATCAGGTTCTCTGCTGCTGCAACTAGCAGAACTTCTTTTTAGAAATGTATTCATGTCATTATCAATTAGACTATCATTCATATTCACTTTTTTTTAATAAAGGAGGGACACTTACGTAAACACACAGAAAGGAAAACTGCAATAAGACTATGTCGCAAGATTGCCAGATAAGCACAGACTGTGCATGATCGGTTGTTGACCACTCAGCCAAGGAGGCTGACTTAGCTTCAGCAAGACGAGCTTAGCAGGAATTCTGCATGTGAACAAAGCGAGAGCTTGCACGGCTACTCACCCAAATATGAGGCTCATACAGTTAACTATGTCAGTAAACATGCAGTCAAGGTAAAATAACCAAAAGAGATTTGAACAATTTTAACATATTCTATTTCTATTTGAGTTTTGAACATTATTATAACCTGAAGAAGCTGTCTATGATAGTAAAAGCTTGTCCTTAAAATATGTTTGTGTGTTTTATAGTGTTTTATCTAAATAATTTCTACCCCAGTACCACTAAGTTAAGTGTTCTGGCTAGCCCTCCTAATTTAAATCATATTACAAGTTTTTTTAAATCATATGATGGCAAAATAATAGTAAAAGTGTTTTAAGAGATTTTAATATGTTTGCCCATAGCACACCCTCCAAATTTGTTAATACAATAAGCATTAACAAATTAGTCTTACAAAATTAGGGAATTTGTGTATTTTAGCATCATCATGTTTTGAAATATTCAGCCATTTTTAATTTGAGAAAAGATTTTTTATTGTTATATCATAACACACTGATCTACCATATTTCTTCAATTTTAAGAGATACATTTTTACCTCTCTAAGCATCTTTAAAAATGGGAGGCATCTTTGAATCGATGGTGTCATACTAGTGATAAAAAAATATTAATGTTATTAGTAAATTTAATACTATAATAAAAATATTTCTTATAAAAAAGTTTTATTTATTTTCTTAGAATCAAGCTTTTTTCTGTTGGTAGTGTACTGTTGATTATAAACGGACCTAAGTTCTATCGACCTTGAAGTTCCTGATAGTGGTGAGTGACGAAGTCTGGCGGACAAACTTTAAATTAGGAGTAGTTCCGGAATAAGGTGGCGATCTGGATGAGAATTAGTGGAACTAAAGTTTTCAATAATCTTTTATAAACAATTAATTCAATACGTGTTAAGTAATTAAATCTCTTTGTGCCTTTTTTATATATGTAATTTTACCTTAATGTTTTTTTATATTTTTATTTTAAAAATGTCAAGTTTTCAAGTATTATATGATTGGTCCTTTTTTTTATCTTGCAAACGAAATTGTCACTGATTGGCCTAAACTAAAATCAGGATTTCCCGTTCAGGGAGATTACCTTTTTCTCGTTCATTCTCTCTTTGGATCCAATTAACGTGAGATATAATTTTTTTGTTCTCTTACTTCTTTTTAATTTTATTCAAGAATCGTTTCTAAATTAATATGTAGTCTTTTTCCTTTTTATTTATTTCTTGTTTTGGGGTTATGAGTTAAAGTTATTTTGTCTAATTATTACCTTTTAGGTTTCGATTATTACGTATTTTTTTGTGGTATTGTAATGTAACGCAAATTGTCAACCATGAGGCCTGGTTTTTTTATATTATGGTTTTTGTATCAATCGGCATCCTATAAACCACGCTGTTTAAAATTTAATAGAACAGGGGATTAAGTATAATGGTTGAAGACTATTTTCTTTGTATTAATTATTTTTTATTTTTGGTTTTCTCTGTTCTACTGGAGATATCTTTTATTAATACCTTAAACAAATCGGTAATGTAGTAAATGTAAATGTTCTCTTTTAATTTAAATTAATCTTTTATTATGTTTTATTACCTTTTTTATTCTCTTAATCTTTCATTATGTTTTATTACCTTTTTATTTGCTAGATAAATAATACAGTCCTTTTTGTAACTGGGTTATGATTTAAAGAAAACCATGTGGGAAACCACGTGTTTTGGATAACTATCTTAAGCTATTTTTGTGTTGATTAATTATCTACTTATGCTCTCTTTCAGTCTTGGCTATATATATAATCTTTTCACTAAACTCAATAAGTGTTACTGGTTACCTTTCAATGAGGCGATCAGTACAGTAGTATTGAAAATGTAAGGTACCTCTTACAATCAAGGGTGTCTTAGAATTAAAGAAATACAGTAATTAAAACCCAATAGAAACTCATTTTCTAAGCCAAACATAGAAATAAAAACTTCAAAGTCTTACAGTTTAAATTGCTATGAAAGAGAAGTGTCAGAGGTGTTATATGGACCTTCATAAATATGATTATTTAGAGAATGCTAAGTTCTAGTTCTAATAATGTGTTGAAATGTTTTATTTGAATTCAAGGGTGTTAAACTTATTTAAATATTCCAGAAACTATATTAAGTTTGTTCGGGAAATATTGAAAACATTTGTATTAGAGTTCCTGCAAGGGTATAGATTGAGCCTACAAAATCTGAGGATACAGAAAGAAAGAAAGAAAGAAAGAAATGGTACAGTGCTTCACACAGATTTTTTCACTCCTTAATTTAAATTATACTCATATGATATGTGAAACAAATAATACATTGTTATGGAAACATAATGGGGACAAAAAAGCATCTTATTTAACTAAAGAATAGGTGACCTGGCGGTCTAGGGGTAACGTGTCGGACTTCTATGCTGGCGGTCGGGGTTCAATCCTCGGTCCCGGCATAGATTTATCTGATTACCAAACCCTTCCTTCACCTCTGACAAGACATCTTGTGAATGTGGGGAATGCCAGGCCTCCACCGTGGTTCGGATCCCAAGTTAAACTGTAGGTCCACCATTTCATCTCACAATCACCCTACCATTACACATTAGCGTAAGTGCGTATAACCCGAATGGGTAGTAAGACGCGGTGCTAATAATAATAACTAAAGAATAATATACATTGTTACAGAACCATATTATTAGTTTTGTGCCTTTTCAACTTGCCATTTCCTAAAGTGCTATTTAAAAATGTATATTTGGCCATAACATACTTTCAAACAAAAGTTGTTATTTTTAAGTGCCCCTATAACTTTGCAATGATAAGTTATTTTGTATTTCAAGGAGTTGAGGAAATATGATCTATATTGAAAATTTCCAATAATGCAGGCCTAGTAAAATTTTCTGGCTGAAGGGCTGCAATGAAAATTTATATATACTAATGAGACACCAAATAAAAAACTATTTTTGATAGACCTAGATTACAATATATATAAAATTATAGACAACATAAAAAAAATTGGAAAGTATTAAAAAATGAGTTTGTGACTACAATTTAACACAACATAATGAGAGGAATGCAATGTGTTCATATATTTCATCACTTCTTGAATTTCAGGTTTAAATTTAGTAGCTAGGATACTTAAAACTTCTTGTTAATGTACATCGGTAATGTTTGATTGTAAATAGTTTTTATTGAGATAAGTGAAAATGTATGTTCACATATATAGGCTAGTAAAAAGTAACTAGCATTTTTTTTTAGAAAAATCTTTACTGTTTGCGAATGTGCCAGAATCAAGAGAATTGTAAAATGTACATATTGTTTCAGCCCACCGCATTGTATTTTCTTAAGATTTAGATTACACTGCACGCCCATAATCTCAAGTTGAAATTCTCTTGTTTATTCATATTGAGTATAAATTGTATATAATTCCATAAGAATATAATTTTTAATTCTGATATTTTAGCAATTTTTTTTTTCATAGATAGTTACAGAGAGTGGTCCAAATAAAAATACTTAATGGACCGCACGTGCGTGTCATAATTTGCCCAAGGCTGCACTAATGTAAAGTATCCCCAATGTGATTTTCATGGGAAAATGAGAAGCGCCCATTTGTTTGTAATGTTAAACAGTGCTTAGATAACAATTTTAAATAAATAGTTTGAGCTGATTTTGAGAATATTGATTATTTTTTTTCTCTTTTCGATCCTAAGTAAACTACCATTAATTTTAGGGTATGATTGAAACTTCCAACAACCCTCTGGAGAACCTTATGAATTCCCTAGATACCAAATTTTGGCCAGATAGATAAAATGATTTTTGCTCTAGTCCCAGTAATTGACAGATGGCATTGCAAAAAACACTTTTTAGGATTCAAGGAGTTTTGAAATGTCGACATCCATCCAAATCAATTATTTTTTATCACAATACTTTCTCTCTTCAAGGAATCGAGAGAAAGTAAGAAGCCAGCATATTGCATAATTATTTTTATATATCGTTTTAATATAAGAAAGGCTTAAAAAATGCATTTAGTATAGTGTAAATTTATATTAATATAATTGTTTTTTCCTAAACACAATTCAAACAATGGAAAATTAATAAAACATATTTACCTCCCTATAGAAGAGCTCCATATTAGTATCTACATTGTAAGCCAAGAGACTGGTAGCCGTACCCACTACTAACAAGTCTTTGTCTGTAGAAGGGTCAAGAACTCCAGCACACAAAGCTGTTACCGATTGGGTCATATTCAGGGTTGATAGCTCTTGGGTACATTGTGTTGAACCAAAGCCAACTCGACCTAACAAACCATTTTGGTGGTGTGGACTGTGAATAACAACCTGAAATAATAAATCATCCTATTGCTACAAGTAGAAGGGATTTCGAGTAAAGTATTAGGAAGAAATAAACAAACAGCCTAGCAAGATAAATATTCCATTTTCTTTCCTCATTTTATCTTTATTCTGCCCTTCAATTTAAGATGCTGGCAAGTGTGTTGATGTGTCCACACAAGTTGTGCATTAAGTGAGTTTTTGAATCGCTAATTAAAATGACAATTTAAATAATGAAGAGGAAACTTTAACAAATTGGAGAAAATCCATGTGATTAAGAATAGCTTTAGAATGTGTGCTATAATTACAAAAAATATATGTATGATTCAGTCAATCTCGAGTGAGATAATTTTGGTTTATAGAAAAATTGAATATTTTTAAGTTTTAGTTAGTTCACAGAAGCAATGAACTGTCTGTCTGGAGATACTCAATAATGTGTTGCTTAATCAGGGTGGCCAATTAAACTATTGAATAAAATTTCAGTTATAATCTTATCAATTTTTAAAAGCCTTTTCCTCCAGTGTTGAGACTTTTAAAAAATTATTTTGAAGGAAATAATTTGTAAAAGGTGTGTTTAATATGCCACAAATTTTAGTAGCCGAGTCCTTCATTTCTGACAAGACATCTTGTGAATGTGGGGAATGCCAGGCCTCCACCGTGGTTTCGGATTCCACGTTAAACTGTAGGTCCTCCATTTCATCTCACAATCACCCTACAATTACACATTAGCGTAAGTGCGTATAACCCAAATGGGTAGTAAGACGCGGTGCTAATATTAATAATAATAATAATTTAGTAGCCGAGCAAGTATTGTTAATAAGTTTTTATACCCAATGCCTAAGTTAGGATAATATTGAGAGTCTTACACAATTCATACCACCTACAGCCTTAATTATGTCTTAAAAACACTTTAAATTACTTTAAGATGAATCTTTGTTAAAAAAAGTTATAATTTTTATCATTTCCTATTAGGAGACTTCACTATGAGTCACACTAGATCTCTCACTCGCCCCTCAAAAAAAATCAGGGTACAACCATGGAATTAATCTTCATCCTCATCACAGATTTTTTAAAGAACTTAGTCATGAGTAGGGAGTATGTAAGTTATTGTATGTATACAAATTTTAACGGGCTAGACCTGTTCAGCTTCGTCCCCCCCAAAACAAAAAAAAACATGATTGAAGCTGCTAATCAGGAGTAAAATTGATGCATATATTCTAGTCTAGCAATACATAATTGTCTGTTACATACCGACATCATGGATTCTTCTTGGGAGGAGTGCCGCCCCATCGGACGGAAAGCCATTGAAATGGTGGCGAGACCGAGTCACGAAGCAATATTGAACTTGGCCGGTCAGAGTTTCTAATCAGACTGAAGGCCGTCCTTAGCCTCCCGGCTGAGAAAGACGACCTTCTAGAACAACGTAAAGAAGAACCTCC
>CABEEJ010002600.1:0-20213 GCA_901482245.1 Timema douglasi | reverse complement strand
CCCCCCCCTTCTCTCTTCTCTCCAGCCCAGCATGCATCTCGACTATGGTTGGCTTGGAGAGAACATGACTACTATCCCAATCACCATCACCATTGGACACTACAGCTGTCCGCCTAGCAGACGCATCGCGGATTAGAGAGGGGCACATTCAGCTGTGGTCATGGCGTTCACGATGAGGGGTCCATTGGATCGAAGGAAGTAACTGGAATCTCCGAAATACTATGGAGCTGTAGTGAGTTAGACCCGGGATCTGTATAACTCGAGTTTAGGGGATTAGCCCATAATGTTAGGTTAGGTTAATTGAGCGGAAGTTCCCACATTTTTAGTTTAGTATATTTAGCCCGCATAGAAATGTAAATTTAATGGTTGTATTTTCGCACTTCGCGCGGTTTTCTGGCTGAGCCTTCGCGCCAGCAGCTTAAATGAGAGTAGATCCGACGTCATACACTGTATGACCATCTACCAGTCTGAATAGTAGTATGCTGGGAAAGCAATGGTTCTGATTGCTCAGGACTCAGAGAGTTATGCCTAGTTAGGCTTTGTATATGTTGACATCCTGCTGGGGTGCTCAACTTATGGACCATGCCTGCCCATCTGGCACAGCTCGTGTTATCATGTTCTGATATTTATATCTTTGCCATTCCATGATTTAGGCTGGCCCAATGTGGGCTTTCCTGTGATGTTGCGCTGTGGTAGTTAGGGTAAACAGAACTTGACCTTGCCCAGGATATTCATTTGTAGTATGTTCAATATCAACAGGTTGACCCGCTAGCCCTATTCAGGCCAACTGATCTTATCATGTATCTCCTATAGGCACTTCACGCCCCTTGTATAATCGCGGGGTGAACCCGTTATCCACTTATTTAACTCAACCCTGTCGAGGTCATGGACAATACAAATTGAGATTATGCACCTTAAGTATTTATGATCTGCCTTGTATTCATTAAATCTGATTATACTAACTTACCCTCACTTTGTTGATTCTTGATTATGTTGTGATATTGTGTATGTAACCTAACCCTCTCCCCCCCTTGAGGAAATGGGCGCTGTGCGTGCCNATAGGCGCTGTGCGCGCCATAGTTAGATTTTAAAATGTGCTACAGCCAATGGCAGTGGAACCTTATTTGTGTAGGAAGAGGGAATCAGAAAAAGTTAAAAAAAAACTCTAAGGTCAAATGGGTGGGGCTTGGGGATTTAACCCTGGAAAATTCTTGAAAAGTTAATGACCCTAGAAGCTAATTTGAGAGGTCCTCACCTGGAAACATTTTGATATTTAAAGATTCCAATATATTTAAAGTTGTCTTCCCCCATAGATTTTTGTAAATTTGGATACTCCTAGAAGCTGTTTAAAGTGGTCCTTGTCTTTAAATTCCCGACAAACGGCAACATTCAAGCACTTTTTCCGGGTTTTTTCTGCATGTACAAAATTCAATCATAATTACTGGTTTTCCCGTTAGTGGCCACGTTGATGATACAGGGTGGGGCAGAGGAATCTGACAATTTTTAAAATGAAATAATGGACTATATTGGTTTTATACTTTGGAAATTACTATTGCTAGAAACTTCACTTGATGTCATTTTATGTTTAAAAATTGTATTACTGATATGTCTCCCATTGTTCCTCACAAACTGTTCCAGTCTATCTCTTAAGATTTTTCATCCCTTTCTGGATTGTTTCTCCTAGATTGCTGCAACTTCATCCCTTATTCTTTGTTTTAGTTCCTCGTTGATTCTGGGTCTAGTGACACACACTTTCCTCTTATGGGAGCCCCATACCCAGTAGTCACAAGTGGTTAAGTCCAGAGAATGTGCAGACCACAGAACTTTGTCATTCCTTAAAAACCCATGCCTTAGAAAGAATCCGAGCAACACAGTAATTGTTGGCCTAATCGTACAAGCAGTTGACTCAGCTTGCTGGAGCCATGCAATGTTAAGATTAATTACCTGATAACACTATTCTGGTTCCATAAAGTTGCATAGAACTTCAACATTTCAATCCAATGTTACTGTAACCGTAACACATACAGTCTCTTCAAAGAAGTTATTCTAAATTATACTACCCCACATCAAACAATCACTCTAAAACTGTGAGGGGGGACGCTGATGAAGCTAGTATAGATTATAAGCTGCCCAAAAGCAAAAATTATGTTTGTTAATGAAATTCTACAATTCAAAATAAGCTTTGTTTGTTATAAGCCTAATATTTTTTACAGCTTCCTCATCCATAATATGGAGAAATTGTTCAACAAAATTCAGATAAGTTGCTATTATTTAGCTCTTAAACAACCACAATTTTGTATAGAAGAAAATTTAGATCCAGGTGCAGAATTCTACACAAGCTTTGCATGGAAATTTTTAAGGCTGTGACTTGCTTCCAGCTGAGTACCGTGGACTCAAAAGGGTAAATTTTATCTAATTTCCAATATTCTTCAGTGTTCATACTGGCTAGTGGCTTCTTCTTCACTGTAGAAGTAATTTGCTTAAAGTTCAGTACCCACAGCTTTATTGTCTAACAGTTGAGAGCCAGGCCATGACAAGCGGTATTAAAGTGAGTGTGAAATAGCCACTGTTGTGCAATCCACTACTCCATGCATATTTAAATAGTATGTTACAAGCTAGAAACTGACCTTGGCCTCACTCCTCCAACCATAATAAAGAGAGTTGAAAGTCATTATGTTTATCTGCCCCACCCTCTATAATAAATGGCCTAACTAAACAAAAAATAGTCATACCACTATATTATTAACTATTTTGTAGCTTTTGTCCAATTTTATGCCCCTCGAATGAACAAAAACATGATATTCAATTATTGTTGAGTATACAATTTGATGTTATACATAGGCTAACTAGACCCTTTAAAAAAACTGGTTGTGGTCATAATTAATGTTACATGCTAAACGTGTATTTATATTTACAACTTTATAGCCTTAATAAGTTTAAATTTTATTTTAACTGAGCATTCTAACATCTTGCAAATTATGGAAAGTTGATTAAAAAAAGTCACTGCTGGGGTAAAATAAAAAGTTCAGCTAATTTAACTTAACAAATGTATATTTAATGTCTACTTGATGGCATGAATGAATTACCTTGTCTGCAATGGTAGCAGCAGCAATACAGCAGTGTGAACCATCAAATTTGGCAACAGTGACACAACCTGGCAACACTCGGCAGCCAAGACTTAAAGTAAATACAGGCACCGACATCTGGTCAACTGAAAATGACATAGTATCAGGCAAGTTAAGGTAAAACCAACTAAACATAAAATATGTCATAATTGTTTAATCTGTGAGGGATATTTTGAATCGTAGTTATCATTAATTTTGTAATACAAAAATTAAAAACGCATCAACCAACAAAAATTATACAGGTAATAACAAACAAAGATTCATTAGCTTTTGATTAACTATATAAAAATAAAGAAAGAATATACTTAAAGGAGGCACAATATTATTGCAGTTAAGATTATGTTTTATTATTATTAACCCGTTCGGGTTATACGCACTTACGCTAATGTGTAATGGTAGGGTGATTGTGAGATGAAATGAAGGACCTACAGTTTAACGTGGAATCCGAACCACGGTGGAGACCTGGCATTCCTCACATTCACAAGATGTCTTGTCAGAGGTGAAGGAAGGGTTTGGTAATCAGATAAATCTTTGCCGGGACCTGGGATTGAACCCCGGCCACCAGCATAGAAGTCTGACACCTTACCCCTAGACCACCAGGTCACCATTATGTTTTAATAATGGCTTATCACCAAATGTGTATAATCAGCCACCAGTGAACCTAAATTAGTGTGCACACATGTGCTTTCCCATGACAAAGAGTATGTTTAGTAGAAACAATAAAGTTGATTGTTGGAAGAAATACAATAGCAGTTTCAACAATATGAGAAGGTAAAAGCACCTGCAATTACCTAAATTAATTTAACTTTCATTAAATCTTTAGATCGATACAACTTTCATAACACTATGTAATGATATATAATTATACATCTCAATAATTTATTACTCACATCTTTATTCAAAATTACGATATTTAAATGAGAGCGGGTAGTAAGATTTATTTGTGTTAAGTTGTAAGGTATGGCCACATCCTACGACGTCTCTCTTTAAAAAGGCAACGCAGTTTTGTGGACAAAAACGCACCTGGATGACCACACCTTTTTTCTTTTGGGAAGCTTCGAGAAGGAAATGTCGCTTGATATACCCCTTTCAGGGTACGCATCTCTTCACTTTCCTTCCTGACGAGGAGCCATGTAGGTGGAGTTCATGACATCTTAATCTGTGTTCTAAACTTCACGTGTCAGGAATTATCATGCATATAAAGTAATAGTCGGGCTTTTATTAAAATCTACAACGTGTGAAATATCTAGCAAAAACTGTTTATCTACCTAAAATAAAAATAAATATAAAACACTAGAACTTTTAATTTATAAAAAAAATCATCCCTTTTTAATTATTATAATACAGAACAGTAAACTTGGACCCAATTCAATCGTTATATCAAATGTCACCCTAATGGTGGCGTACAAACATTAATATATCAGGCTAGCTCTTTAAACGTTACAATAATGGCTTCCCAACATGGAGGGCCTGATAAGCTGATTTAATAAAATTAAACTCAGTTCACAACCCGAGAAAGTGAGTGCTCAAAGAACAGTGAAAGTGCCGCAAATGACTTGAGTGCTTTATTACTACCAAACACAAAAAACCAGATGACTTAACAAGAAAAAGTTCTAAACCAGGTGACTTTGGAAGAAGACGTTTCAAACCAGGTGACTTCAGGAGGAGGTCAAAGCTTCTAGACTTCAGGTGAGGTACGTAGGGAGAAGCTCCCGTAAGTTATCAACAACAAAATTTCATTAAATATGGAAGAGACAGACAGTAGTAGCAGCAGTGAGGATAACCTTCCCTTAGCACAATATTCCCAGCCAATGGTAGAAGAACATCTTTATTTAGAACTATCTGATCAGGAACAAAGTGAACAACAAATTGAGAAAGTAGTTGACTCAATAGCTTATAAAGAAGAAGACTTAAGGGGCATGGAGAATGTTTCAAAGGTAGAAGGTATAGCTCAACAAACCACCTCAGCAAATTACCTCAATGCAGTTAGAGACAGGACCGCTACTTTAGGAAACTGTCAAAAAGATATTTGTTGCTATGTGAAAATAATTTCATTGTAATGTCAAAACAAAGAGATTTTCATATCATTTTAATTTGTAACCATAGCCAAAAGTCAAATTAATAGGTGTTAAGATTCGAACTGACGTCTGTAAAAGAAATAATAATAAAAAAATGGACCGCCTTTACCAAGTAACTGAAATTCTTCTCAGGTTTATTGTTACTAGGACACTTGTATATTTCCTAAGAAAATATAATGTTACAAAGAAAACAGAGAAAGAAAATAGAACAACCCTTGTCAATAATATTTAATCCTCAGAGAAAAGGGTTTCTTTGACAAATATGTTAGTTTGAAGTAAACAATTATAATAGCCAGTAAGGCATCTAGCATTTTTTTCCAAAATGAAAATAACAAAGATAAACTCCCTTCTTTCTTTCTCTCTCTCTCTTTCTCTAACCATATTGTAATATAAAATAAAGTGTTTTTATGTATACATCTTAAATTATATAATTAATATTGTAAAGTTTTATATATAATTTTAATGAAATAAAGCTAATAAGAGAATTAGTTTAAGGTTTTATGAATATTGAATTATATTTGTAGTAAGTTACTACTAATTAATGTATTAGACAAGGAGGATGAATATTGAATTATTTGTGTTGTATTAATAATGTATTAACAAGGAAGCATTTCAATGTTACTATAGTAAGTTGTGTCATCTTTAGTAGACAAGATGTGTTTAAAAAAATAATAATAATCATTTCTAAAAATGTATCATAGGAAAGTAGTGTAATTCATTAAAAGTATCTTAAGGGTAATGATATTCAAAAGATCAACTCATTAGTATCAATCTGGAAATTTTAAAGATATAATTTAAACTCAGTATCAAACAAGAGTCAAGTTATGAACCTAATAAAAAATGTTGAAGTTTATATGAAATTTTATAGGCCAAGGAATGGAAAGAGTACTAAGAATATTTGATACAGAGTTAGTTAAAAAAAGTATGACTGATCTAAGTTATCGATATGAACTAAATGAATTTGTTTACGACACCCAGTAATTATCGTTCATGGTAAAGTATCATCATAAATACAAGGTATCTAAAGAAAAGGAGGTTATGTGTTAGATTCACTTGGTGTGTAGGTAGGTATGCCAATGGTATGAATTATAGTCGTAGATCTAATATCTAGTCTTCGTGGAAGGTCCACCAGTTAAAGGTGAAGCACTCGTCGTTGATCCAATATACACCTGTTACGGTGAGTTAGGCCTACGTCGTTGAAAATAAATAAATATATATTTGGGGGGGATTGTCCCATAAACTTTATTTAGGTGAGTCTATGTCATTGAAGAAAGAAAGGTAAGATAATAGTTGACATAAATAGTTTGTTTAAACCTATACCAGGGAAGGAATTACAGTTATTGATGAGATTTTCTGGTGTGTCTTGTAAACGAATTAAAACAGTAAAATTAATAACAAAACTAAATAAGAGTATTTAACTGTGAAGTAAAGAAGAATATTAAAAATGTTATCTTGGGCCTATGAAAAAAATAGCCGGAGCAAAGACTGATTTAATTAGTCTTCTTAAAAAATAAAGTTAATTTAATTAAAATCATATTGATTTAAATAAAACATTGTTAAAGAACCAGGGATAATAGCTATGGTATTAAGGAGAATCGATCATGAATAATGAAATATATAATTTTAAACATTGAGTATTAATAAAATGTTTAATAGGATGATATAGTATTAAAACAATTAAATCAAGTGTTATCTACATTGTATAACATATTGCATTAAATATGTCAATTATATTGTATTAAGTTAATATAATGTAACTTTAATTAAATATTTTAGAACTTACTCAGGTAAAATAAAAACTTTGAACATGTTGCAAGAACATTTTCTCGCGTGCCAATTAGGGCAAACTTGCCATGGGATTGCCAGCCCTATCTTAAGATAGACACAATCTGGGAAAATGTAGTAAAGCCTATGTCAATATGTTTTTGTGCAGGGCCTACAGAGAATGAGTGGGTGTAGGTGAGCATTTGTTTTTTTAAAGTAGAAAAAAGTGTGTATCTCAACCTTTTTTGCTCTCTTGCAAACAACTTGTTTGGACTATAAACATTTAATTATATGAGTAGGAACAAGAAAGATATCATTTAGAGAAAATATACCTACATTTGCATGGTAGGAGAGTGTGAAACAAGGTAAAAGCACCTTTAATATACCTGACCTCCCCATCACCAGCAACCAGAATAAATGAGTCTGGTGTTTAATATGCTGTGCTGGTGTGTGTCAACTTTATCCATTTCATTGTTTGTAAATATTTAGTAAGTTTTTAAAACGTATTTAAGTTTAACTAAGAAGAACCTGTTTTGGTGGCCCAATGGTCTAAACGCTACTCTTGCAGTAGAATAGACTGCTTATGATGGAGAGATCAAGGTTTGAGTATACCGTTTGGGTGTACTTTGGGTTGGCTTTTTTTTCCTAAATAGTTTTCCATTCTTCCTCCAGAAAAATGCGGGTACACTTCCTATAAATATAATCTTACTCATACCACAAATCATTAGCATAAGTGCGTAGATGTACAACCTGAAAGAGTAGTAAGAAGCAGTGCAAAATAAACCAAAGAACCAAACTGATCCATCCCTAATTTAAAATGAATAGAATTTGTGAATGAAATCATTTAGATGGTGATATGGGTTTATTTCTTCGCTAAATATTGCAAGTTTCAAGAATTCTGCTGTATTGCTGTTATTATATTCATTAGTTTATGTGGATAGCTCTCAAATTATATGTTTATAAGAATGTAGTATAAATATACATAGGCTTGCTTGATTATGAAGCTATCACTTAAAAACACATATGGAGATAATGCGTGGCAATCTTTTTTTATGTGTTTTGGTGTTGAGTTTGCTCCATTTGATATGTTAAGGTTTAATACATTTTATCTAAAGTTAAAGAGTTTTTCTTGGGTTGATAGTCTTTGTAAGTTTTAAAATTCCTAGGCTTTTCTAATCTTTCTAGACAACAAATCCTTCTTCTTTGTATTGTGTGCAAAATTATCAAAACTAACCTAGTGTCACATTTTACATTATAATCCTTAAAAAAAATTGATTTATTAAATTATTCTTAAGGGTGTTCAAACAAAATTTGACTAGTTTCAAAAAAATTGTTAGGAAACCATTTACACTTTTTGTATTCAAATGTTTCTTCTGAGTTAAAACATTGTTGAGGACCTTCTTTAATATTAATATTTTTTTTAGCAGCACGTTTCACTACCCGTTCAGGCTATAAGCTATTTGTGTTGTTAAACTAAGAACTTTTATGTATTTAAATTATTGAGGTTTAACTAATAAATAGTTAAAACTTCAATAAATACAAGAGTAATTTTTATGTACTGATGTATTTTTTTAGCACCACATCTTACTACCCATTCATGTTATGCGCTTATGTACTAAAATGTGTTAAGGATGATGAAGGTTGAATTTAGAGGAAGTGTACCCACATTTGTGTAAAAAGAGAGATTAGGAAACTATTTAGGAAAAACCACTCTCAGTACACCTGATCGGGATCGAACAACGATCTCCCTGTCATCAGCAGTTTAGTCTAGTGCAAGAGTAGCGCCTTAGACCATGTGGCCGCCAAAGCAAATTATATAGCAATATAAGTATTAAAGAAAGTCCCCAACAATATGTATTACAAAACAAAAGTTTGCAAATCAAGAAATAACAAATAGTTTCCAGACAAAATAGTAGATTGTTTATAATTCATACATTACACAAAATAATAGCTTGTTAATAAATTATAAATTACTTATACTTAACACCCTTTATAAAAGGTATAGTTTTCATATAGTGCCTTGAAAGGACTTTTTCCCCTGTTTTGTCTCTAAGTTAACCTACTACTCAACATTATTTGGGGTGACCTGGTGGTCTAGGGGTAAGGTGTCGGACTTCCGTGCTGGCGTCCGGGGTTCAATCCTCGGTACCGGCACAAATTTATCTGATTACCAAACACTTCCTTCACCTCTGACAAGACGTGTATTAATCACAACTTGTGAATGTGGGAATGCCAGGCCTCCACCGTGGTTCGGATTCCACGTTAAACTGTAAGTCCTCCATTTCATCTCACAATCACCCTACCATTACACATTAGCGTAAGTGTGTATAACCCGAACGGGTAGTAAGACGCGGTGCTAATAATAATAATAATAATAATAATAGAGAAACGTTGCCATTCTGACATAAACACAAGTGTAGATATATAGTTTATATTGGAAGGTTTAGCCACCATTGGACCGAGAACAAATATTCCACCGCTTATATCAAAATAACATGAATGTTTAACTAGTCCAATGACTTTGAGATTTCCCTGACTTTTCCCTGTCACACTAAGTTAAATGACTTTTCCAGGTGGATATTAACCCTATTTGCTCTTAATCTCAAGTATAAGCATAATAAAGACCATGTTTTAAGGCTTAAAACATGTATTTTTTTCACTTTAGGCCCATAAGTTAATAATTTGATTGTGCTTGTAATTTTTAGTTTATAAGATTTAACGCTTGAGTAGGGTATAAAGCACCCCAATTTGTGGTAGCACTGTTTTAAGTGGAGCAAAAAGAGTTTTACTCTTTCTGTTCCTTATAAGAGACCTTGACTGTCTGCTGATATAGTTGTAATTAAATGAATTTAATTATGTGTCGTCAAATTGAAGCTATTTGAAACAAACTCATTGTTGAGAAATAAAATACCCTATGCAACCGCTCAAGTAACAGAATTTGTATTTATCAATTTGATTTTTGAACAATTATTCCATTGTTTAGTTTATCATAGTTTAACTATTAGGTGTATCTTTCATTTTTGTTCATCTATTGAAGCAAGGTTCCTGGGGTTGATTCCAAATAGGGCTATAAAGTTATCAATGTTCAACTAATAGTCTGAGTTCTGAATGTTTTGTATGTCTTAGAAATATGTTAGTTCATAAGTTGTGTGCTGATATAACAAATTGGTTTGAGAAAGTTAAAATACCCATAATACAAAAAATATATAAAATATTACTCACTTTGGATTATGTCTCTCGCATAAATTTATAGTGATACAGGTTTTTATGATGATTATACGGATATGTACCCGTGTATGCCCTACTGTTGAGCAGTAATTATAGCAATACTGTTTTATATGATGATGACGCTTGCATGCCTTACTATGCCCTTGTTATCACACGGGTATGACAAACTGATTTTATGTTTCTCACTTTAGAATTAATTTTTGGTTGTAAGAATTAGTAGAGATTTAATGTTGACACTATTTATTTTATTAGTTGCACTTTCATTATTATAAAATTGACATTGATAGTTTTTGTTCATTTAAGAACTGAGGCGGAGAGCCAGAGCTAGTGCAGTTCAATATTATGTTTTCTGTGTGGATTTATATGCACAAGCTGCTTATCTATGACCTACCCCTTGTCAACAATGTTAAAAACAACTAATGGGAGAACTTCTGGCAACCTGATGTTGTGAAGGCTAGCTTTCCATTGGGTAAAGGTAGCCAGCATATCCATCATCTGATTTTCAAATAGAACTGAGGGAGTTTTTTTAAAGAAAGAAAGAAAGTGTTAAAACGCAATACATTTAAATTACTTCTGAAAATGCGTGATTCTCCATGGATGAAATATTAAAAGGATATTTTACATACAGTTCTTTAAAGAAAAATACACTTCACCCATGACTTTTTGAATATATGAGAGGGGTCCAAAACAATATTATTACATATTGCTAAATTATTGCAAGAGTTTTCAGAGGAGGAACGAGGGAAATTCTACTTCATAATTTATTTTAAGTTATCTTTACCTTTTTTTTCTGTGTCTATTAATTGTGTTTATATTATACATGTGTTCACATTGTATTTGTATTAATACAAATTATCAAAATATTAGATTAAGCAACAAACATTTTGTAATAATCTGAAAATAGGCTATATTACTTTCAAAAAATTCCTGTTATAAATTATGGCATTTTATATGTACTAACACAAAAATAAAATTATCAATTCATTTTAATATTTTGAGACTGACGCCTTCGAACATTTGACTACTGGTGTATGTTTTTGATTTGTTAATAGTGGGGCAGCTTTATGTGTAGGGCTAAGTTTATAAAATGCAAATAGGTTTATATTTAGTATTAACCCTAAATGTTATTTTATTAAATTATTAAATAAGGGAAAATGTTTTATCAATGTGATCAAAATTTATGACACTATTTCATTGTAAGACAACTTGGTTTAAATTTAAGCTAAATATTTATGTTTCTTTATGTAATTTTAAATTTTATTTTCTAGATGCATTCCTACTTCAGAATTTGTTTTTCTTCACTTATGTTTTACAATATAGGCTCTTCTATCAATGGAAATATTTCTTTAGAAGGGGAAGGTGGGACTGCTCACACTACTAACAAGGCTATGGCATTATAGTACTAGACTTGGGCCCCCTACTTTAGAATATATGGATTGGTATTTGTAATTTGTATCCACTATTTGGATAGTTTTAAGCATGGATATGCATCTCCAGGATCAAGTCCTAATTTTCTCAAATCTAAATCTTAAATTTTCTTTTGAATCTCAAATCCAAAGTCAGATCCTCGAATTTAAAAATGTACAATTTAAGTTAACATGAAAATATTTAAAATTGACTTTAAAAAAAGTTGTTACACATGTTACCATTGACAAATACTATTTTGTTTTGTCTCTCATTGATATCATAAAGAACAATAATAACACATTTTTTAGTAACTTAATTACTGTGTATTAATATAATATTGTCCTTTTTTTTGTAATTTTGTTACTCTCCTAACTATATGAGTCTATATAATTCCTTTTAATATTAGCTTAAAATTTTTGTTATATCAATTCAAGGTCTTCATAAATTGATTCGAAACCCTTTGTTGAAATTTTTACCAATCTCAGAATTCTCGAAATCCATAGGATTTGAGGAATATAGGATTCAAGTGTCTCATCTCTATAATAAATTTAACTTTGATGATGTATTGAAAGTGTATCATTACAATTTCTGTTTCTGGCCTTTCTTTCAACTTTTACTATAAAATCTCTTCTTTTTTTTTGTCATAAGGTATACCTGTCTTGTACCTTTGGACAAAAATGTTTAGTATGTATGGTAGGTCAATTTTATTGTATGCATAAATGTGATTTTAAGTGGAGCATGCTTTTGAAAACATTAGACAAAACTTGGAGTCGGAATCGATTGGTATAAGAAAATGTATAAAATATAAATTGGAAAAAATTATTCACGAAGTAGACCAACAAGGATACTCCCTATTTTGGAAGAAAACATTACATCATTTGAATAAGAGGGAAAAGAAGCCAGTGACATAATTAAAATGGAATAGTATGAGTGCTAATATTTAATCATTATTAGTGGTACAGTAATAAATAAATAAGTATTCAACAATAATTCTTGAATCTTTATAAATTTTACACTGGGATGAGATTAGTGTCAGGGTGCAGGGCCTGCGCACTTTTAATTTGGTGGCCCTCTTTGTTCTCCCGTCCTTTCTTTATCCTTGTTTAGCAGGTATGCAGCCAGCCTCACTGCCAGAGGGATTAGATGGAATAGGGGGGAGCGTTATTGAAAGGAAAAGGACATGTTTAGAAGAGTCTGGGGTTGTTTTCTTCAAATCCAGTAGAGTAGTCTAGAGATGGAGGATTCTAAAGGCTTAACTGTAACCTATTTATATATACACGTTCAGCGGTCAATGAAGGAGCTCCAGTCTAAGTTGAGGCTAGCCAAGTGAGTGGACAGGCATATCCAGGATTGCGTGCACAGGAGTGGTAAGCGTGTTCAGTGAGTGTACCAACATGTCTGGTGTGTGAATCAGTGAGTCTAGCATTCATGAAACACAGGTTAGCATCAGTGTGTTGTGTGTAGGAACCAGTGGCAACTTAAAATGAATGACACAGGTGATGTAAACATTGATTGATATTTTGAACATTTAGTGAGCACTTTAAATATTGGAAGAGTTGTGTTTTTATAGATGTAAATTTGTTTATTTTATTTTATGTGTTCTCATTCTCTCATTTGTAACTTGATCAGTGCATGTGTGGTTTTATTTTTAATGATCAACACCTTTAATATTCTGTGTTTTCAATCTTGTTTAATTATCAGCATACTCCAATATCCTGAAAAGAACTCGCGGATCACATGATGTGTTAACCACCTGCAACCCCCGGTCATCCATTGCAACACTAATCTTTATTAGTCTAGTAATATTAGTTATTAGGTAATATTGTGCAACCTTAATCAAGTTAGAGACAATTTTTCTTTATCATATTTTAATAAACTTTTGTTTTACTATTACGGCAATACAAACAAAAATAATAAGGAGATTCTGATTAATGTACAACTATTCCAGTAGGCCTACCTAGCCTATTTCAAAGATATTGTAGTCTATTGGTACTGTTTTGGGATTAATTTTTATTGACAAATTACTTAAATTTATTATTAGTGCTAATAAATTGTGTTCCACAATAATTCTTGAATCCTCATACATTTCGCCAATATTTATTAGTCTAATTTAATATTAGTTATTAGTCGGCTGATTTATTCCATAGTTTCATGGCAATGTCCTTTGCAAGTTTAGATTGTTTACAGTGTATCATTTCTGTTAAAAATGGTTAGCAAAGAAAAATATATATATATATATATATATTTGAAAAATAACTCTAAGAAAAATCACATTAAAACTTACAACAAAGCCTTTTCTTAGCTTTGTAATTACTAATGTTCAACTATAAAGTGTTTTCTTATCCTAATATTCAAATATAGAGCAGTTCTGTATTAAATATTCACACAGTTCAAATGCAGTATTTCCTTAATTTACAATGTTCAATTATAGCTTTCTGTGTTTTCAGTTTTATGTAGGTTGATAAAAAAACAGAATATAAAAAATATTTTTACTTATACAAATGTTCTGAAAATTGAAAAATGACACCTGGACACGGGAATCGAACCCGGGACCTTTGGCTTAGTATGCCAATGCTCTGAACCACTGAGTTATCCAGGCAACCGTCCCATGCCATGGGTCATATTTTAAGGCAGAGTCTATGATGGACGCGCAGAAATCGTCGGCTACAAATGTGTGATTTTATTAAGATCACGAACTATCAGATAACACAGTCACCCTCGACTCGGTAGTTGGCTTAATGCTGCCACTTGTACAATGAATGGTCATCGACATGACACAAAAATTAAAAATAAAGATAAGCCGTAGCATCACAGGCCGAAACCCATAATCTAGACTTTAATCACTGTTACACAACCAAGGTGGTCAAATCCCTGAACAAAGAAATATGCAACCCTTCACAACTGAGGATATAGAAACTGGCCCATCAATATATTATAAAATCCAGACCAGCCCCTAACCTCAACCCTAGGTAATTCCTCTCCTTCCTACCAGCACCCCTACTATTGCATTCAATGTCACAATAATAATAAGGTATATAACACAATTTTTAGTTTTTCTATCTATTTATGCATAGTGCTGCCATCTATATAGTGATATCATTACTGAAAAACAGTCAGCTCTGGACAGTCAATCTTGCAGTTCAACTAAGAGCATCAGTCTACTCTCTTGACCTGATGAAGCTGTCTGTGACAGTGAAAGTTTGTCCTTAAAAATGTGTTTGTGTGTTTTTTAGTGTTCTATCTAAACAATTTCTACTCCAGTATCACCAAGGTAAGTGTGCTGGATATCCCTCCTACTTGAAACCATGATTTAGCCTAGTGCTCTATTCCAAATAATCTTCAGATAAAATTTGTAATTGACTGTTTTAAATGCTGCAAGACTGGAAGGTTTCATCTTGATCTTGGATTAAATATTCTTGGTCATTTGGTTGAGCAATATTTGTCTGAACCTCTCTCTCTTGCAATGTTACTTCTTTTAGCACCGTGGCTTACCATCCATTCGGGTTAACATATGTTTATGGACTAATTAACTTATGCTAATAGATTTATAAATTAGGAAGGTTATATTTAGATAAAGTGTGCCCGCATTTGTGTGGAGAAAAAGTGGAAAACCATTTGGAAGAATCACCTTCAATAGGCTACATCCGGCCAAGATTCAAACCCTGATTTCCACATCATCAGTAGTCTAGTCTATAGCTAGAGTAGCGCTTACTAGGGTTACCATGTGGCCACCAAAGCGGGTTAATAAACATTTTATAGTTGATATTAGACACACAAAAAGTCAACTGACTACATAAAATGTGTGTATATATATATAAATGTTATATATATATATATATATATATATAAAAAATTTAATTCATAGTTTAGAAAATATTTGCTCGACTAACCCATTTCACAGGGTATTGTTTCGCTATATTCCTGAAACAAATGAATCTTTGAGGAAGCATAAATTTCCGTCCACACAAATTTATCAAGATGTTATTGAATTAATCGGTTATATAAATTGTTCTACTATAGTTGTAACATCTTAAACAAACAAAATTTAAATGTTTTTCTTAGAGAGACAAAAAAGTCTATAGCAACTATGACGAGAACATCTTATTTTTTCTGTGGCAAACCCAAATGTTGCAAATGAGATATTTCTCTATTATTTTTATCAAACAGATATTGCAGATATTTTACTGATGTTAAGTTACATTGAGCAAACTCTCACACATAGCTTTATTTAACAACTACGGTATATATAAACTCAATTAGCAAATATGCAATAAAAAAGTCTCAAATAATAGTTACAGAAATTATTATTAATGTGTGTTCTGCCTTATTCTAACTTAACTTGACCTTCAAAATCTATTAAAATTCAATTAAAATAAAATTTGAGATCAATGAATGCATTTAGAGACAAATTTTTTTTAGCACTGCGTCCTACTACCTGTTCAGGTTATATACCTGTACTCTAATTACACCAATGGGTTAGGGATTAAGAAAGCTTAATTTAGAGGAAATGCACCTGCATTTGCGTGGGGGAAGAGTGAAAACCCATTTAGGGAAAACCACCCTCAGTGCACCCGGCCAGGATTGAACCCCAATTTCCCCGTCTTCGGTAGTCTAGTCCAACATGAGATTAACGCATTAGACCACCAAAGCGGGTAGACTAATTATTTCCAGGCAAAGTTGTCATAGGTGAATATTCTGGTAAGAAGTTGTAACCAAGATGCTATGAATTTGCTAGAGATATTTTAATCATCTTCGAAAACAGTTATTCAATTATAAAATCAAAATATTTTAATGGCTGAAATTTTAATGTATATTATGTAATTAATAACACTTGGGGCATATAATATTGTTAATTTTTATAAAAGTATTCTCCCTTAATATAAATTCTAAGAGTTCTTTACTCAGAATGTGTTATATTTCAAAAAAATCTCAATGCGAGTTCTTCAAGCTTTTGTGAGAATGTTATGGCAGTTCCCGCTTCCCCAATGACATGGATGCTTTGGTACATGAAGGCCTTTGATCCCGTGTGCACATCAGCAATGATCTGATAGAAACTCCAACTACCTTGTCAGTGGAATGCTAGACATAGCTGCTGTTTGGCTTATATTGCTGCCCTCTTATTGTGGGATGAATCAATTAGACACACATATCAAATAGCAATCTTTCTAAATTTGAGGATGATTTTCTGAATTATTTATTTTCCTGGTAAGAAAAATATATTTTCCCATTGGAAGTACTACAAAGGAAGATATGAATCAATTACATGTAGGTGTGTGCACATTCTCAATAAGTAGGCTATTGTACCTACCTATAAGCAGTATGTACGAGATTAAAATTTCAAAAAAAACAGAAGGCTAATATATCTGTAAAAATCCAATAAATGCTAAGTTCTTACCAGTAATATTAGTTAATTTAACAATAGGGTCTATATTATTAATAATAATTAAAATAATTGTGAAATAAAATGTCATATTATAGTCAAATTTAGTTTAGTACTAATAATTATTAGTCTAGTGCAATTGTGAAATAGACTACAGTGAGTACGGAACAGCAAAACGGATAGCAAATTAAATTGTAATCTGAAGATTATCACAAAGACAAACCAGGTAGGCCTATAGAATGTTTACACTTTCTTTTTTAGAAGCTATAATTTTACAAAAAAAGAGCATTAGATTACCTGGAGGTGTTATTAAGTAAATATGATACAAAAAACGTCAGCCATTAAAATAGTTTGATTGGTTAGCTAAATAATTTATTCATTTTAAATACGATTAAAACGTTTATTATAAGTTTCATGGAATCATGGGCTATATTTTTACAAAAAAAAAATATGCCTACCTCACAGCGTTATTATATCATAAACCATAAAATATTTTGATTAAATAATAAAAAATATTTAATTAATTTTGAGGGCAATTAAAATATATATATTAGGTTCACTGCCTCTTGGTTACGGTTACTACTGCTTTCCGAAAGACACACCCATAACAATTTTGTATGGGAATAACTAGTTTTTACAAGTATCAATCCATCCAAAATGTTATTGGATTTGTATACTTGTAAGGTTAGGTTAAGTTTGGTTGATTAATTTTATTTACTGTACACACATTGAGTATGCTATGGTAAAAAAACGTCCAAGGTGTGGGCTGTATCCGAATAGTCTACTTATGAGGCGTCACCTCAACTCATACCCTTGATAGCTGCATTGGCAATCACGTGACCAAGTGTAGATCTGTTCGAATAGTCACAAACTATACCTATGCAGTCTACTCGAGGTCTTGGTCACCATGGATAGGAAGGCTACCAGCTGTGCGCTGTTCTCGCGGTGTTTGACTGCCAATTATTTAGTATTATCGTTTTATCTACTAGAGCACTGACTTACGTTTTCCGACATTTTAAATAAGGTTGTTGCCGTTCAAATAGTTTGATGCAGTCTTCACTATGAATAGCGCGAGAAGTGTAAAATCATCAAGTCTAAAACTCAAGGGTCCGACTAGAGAGCCTTAGACTATTCGGATAAAGCCGTGGTTACTGTGAATTTTTGCATCTCGCGATACCCTTTGAAAAAGATGAGTCTAGCATCTAGCCACTTTCAAAATTATTAATTACGTATAGTTTTAGCATGTAGAGAAGCGACTTTTTGTGTATGTCTAAATGTTATCAACCGGTATTTAGTAAACATAATGATATAAAGAAAAAAATAAAGAAAGAAAGTGTAAACGTTCTTGAGCCAACAAACCTAATATTTTTCAATAAGACTTACAAGACTTTTAAGAAGACTATTCGATCAAAACCGATAATTAAAGTTAAAATACTGTTATCGAGCTTTTATATATAACCTAGTATGAAAAACATACTTTTTATTCACTTAAAAGTTTTACTCTAAAGTATTTACAATACAAACATTTTGTAAACAAGTTTGAATATTTATAAACATAATAGATTGGGCTGAGCTATGTCACATCCATAATAAACTACACGTCATTAACCACCACAAGAAAAACAAATATAACCAATAGAAAATAGTTCAGAAAATAATTATAGATGCCGGTATTTGTGTCTAGAAATAAAAAAAAAGAGGCCGTAAAAGAATAATTTAATTTCTCTATCTAACAAAAAAAAATGTGCATAGGCATAGAACCTACAGATCTGAGCAATTTGACCAAACATTTAGGAAGTACAGGATTTTTTTTGCCAATAAAATCCTTCTTTACACTTTTTTTTAAGGCGCTACAGCTTCCAAAACAGAATTGTGTCAAGAGCACAGAGCAGGAGCCTTATAGGAAATTAAATTCTCTATCCAACCATATAAGTGAGCAAAGGCCTATACCCTAAAGATCTGAGCAATTTGACAACAGCTTGAGGAAGTACGGATTTTTTTTAAGGAAAATACTTCTTTACATGTTTTTAAGGCGCTACAGCATCCAAAACAGAATTTGTGTCAAGAGCACAGAGCGGGGCCCTGATAGGAAATTCAATTCTCTATCCAACCATATAAGTGTGCATAGGTCTAGACCCTACATCAGAGCAATTTGACCAAAGCTTGAGGAAGTACGAGATTATTTCGGGGAAATCCTCCTTTACACGCTCTTTTAAGGCGCTATAGCTTCCAAAACATAATTTGTGTCACGTGCGCAGAGCGGGGCCGTGATGGTCCCAATTATCCTCTATTCAACAATATATTTATTCGCAGGCCTAGACCATGTATAAATTCCAATTTGACCTAAGAAAAAATAAATATACATTTTTATTTTTATTTAAAATTCTATTTTAATTTCTTTTACGTTAAAATAATATTTTGTGTCTATTTAATTGGTTAATTTGTAAGGTTTTAAGATCATCTCCATGCTTGTGTATTTTTTAACTTCTTGTAATTTCTACCTCATTTGTTGTACCCCTGATTTTACCTTCTTTTTCAACCCATTATCCTTTTTCTCCGGAAATAAACCTCTAACTATAAATGCTTGACCCTGAAAAATTCTCCCAACAATATTTGTCTTATTATTCAATTTTCATATACCTTTTCATCCCGCGAGCCTCTCCTTTCCCCACTCTTGCCCAAAGCAAGACACATAAACTATAAATAGATACCTAATAACTTTGGTATTATGACTCATACTTCTAGGCCAGACTAAGGGCAGAGCCTGTTCCCCCCTCCGAAAGCCAGTCCACGCCAATATTTCATAAAAATCTGCTGTTGTGCTTGCGGGAATCACATTTCGTGGACAGTCTGGCTGACTCATGAATCCAACCCACTTTCGTAACTAAAGCAATTAAAAAACTGTCGTAAACTATTGCCAGCCAAAATGACAAGTTGTATTATACCCATCACAATTACAATTTAACACTTTTAACTTGTAAAACCAATCATATCAATCTACTTTATATTTGCTTAGAAAGATTTTCATTACTGTTTTAGTACATTTCATTATATCTATTTAAATAATATACCCAAAAAAGTTTTGTGTTCGACATACTACTATACAAATCTTGCTAGTGTTAGGTGAACTTTATAACGAATTTAACCGCCTCGGTGGCGTAGTTGGCTAACGCGCTTGTCGTGTTAAGCTCGACCGCCGAGGACGGGGAGATCGAGGTTCGAATCTCGGTC